>JAODKC010000039.1:10186219-10200169 GCA_026777985.1 Mormyrops attenuatus | reverse complement strand
ACAAACAATCACACACAGAGATCAGGCCAGTCACCTGCTCCTCTTCGCTGTTTACAGTCACCAAGTGAGCCGCCTCCTTAATGCAGTTATTCTGACTTTCATTCCAGGTCGTTACACTTGTAGAGAAATAGTAACACTTGGCGTTGTGATTCTCCCAGCCCTGAGGACAGGGATCACAGACTTGCCCTGCAAAGACACAAGAAACTCTTACTCTGCCTAAAACGGCTGAAGGAAACAGTGAGAATGAGAAAGTCATATTTTCATTGAAATATGTACAGTATGTTAAACTGAGAGATAAAGTGTAAATTTACCCGTTTCATTGGTGTGACAGTAATTCTGAAGGAGGGGTAATTTACTTAACAGAGCATCATAATTTTTTTGTATTACCTCCTTTTTTTTTGCAAACTGCTGCATTGTTGCTGAAAGTCATCCTTCTCACTGACCAACATACTCTTTGTGTCATGTAACTTGCTGTATTTTCCCTGTAGCTGGTTATATTGTTCCTGTAGCCGTACCATGTGCTGCAGCTGCTTCTCTTCTTCCAGGATGCTGTATTTGTCAGTTTGCTGCACTGCTGTAACTTTCATCTTTGAAAGCTCTTTTGTTAAATTTTTGCCTGTTATGAGTTTTAATAATTGGCAAATAAAAGATAAAAATACAAATGATACATTAACATAACAGTAATATTCACATAAACTCAGTACAAAGCTAGAGACATATTCACATACTGTATACTATATAGGAATGCAGATTTACATATTTCCTTGAGTGAAACCTAAAGTATTTTACAGTTCATTTTAAACCATCTTGGTAGATTCTGCAATTAAAGGTTAAATATTTAACCTACTACCAACAGAATTTTGAAAATTCTAGTCTATTTTAAACAACTATTATTTGAAATCACTGTAGAACAATGATGTGGATGGACCTTTCACCTGCAGTATAAAGTCTAATCTTAGAGAATGTATCACTGGGATGTAATTTTTACCTTTTGAATAACTGAACTTTCATTAGTGTTATGTTGGCATCCTCATGTCTCATGGTGATGTGTGTACTGTATTCACAATTGTTCCATATTCCACAGGTAATCATGATGGAATCCTGCTTGGGGACAGGGGATATGCCTGTAGGCATTTTCTAATGACTGTTTTCTAACCCCAACCCTGGCCCACAAACTCAATATAAGGCAGCTCTGTTTAGGAAAAAGGCACGAATTGAAATGACATTGGCCACCTGAAGGACAGATCTCAATGACTAAAAAGGCTGAGGGTTGCTCCTGACAGAGCATGTGACATAATTGTCGCATGCTCTGTCTTACACAACATAGCGACCATCAGAAAAGAGAGAGCCCCTGAGGTTTTGGTGCAGCCTGATGATGACCTTGAGCAACCCAGTGGCAGAGCTGCCAGAGACAGAATTGCAGCCCAATATTTCCAGTGAAAAAGACAACAGTGGTTTCACACAAAAGTTATTCATTGTATATTACTGTCCTTCAGCCTGTAAGGAGGAGAACATAATTAAGGATACACTCACGCATACACATATGGGAAAGAGAGGTAAGAGAATTTTGTTACCAATAGTTTTTCTAGTATTTGTATCTGCAACTTCATTTTGGTTGCCCTCAGTAACCTCCTTTTGGTTGCACTTAGTTCATCAAGTTCCATGTCCTGCTGTATTTTTCTCATTTTTAGTTTTCTGTATGCGATTTTCCGTTGAAGGTATCTCTTGTATAGAGCCCTCACATTTTTCTGGAAATAGACAATTACAAATGCCTTTGTTCTTCTATATTTTATACACAGCATATTTTGCATCATTTTGTATAAAGTACAACAAATGGCTCAACCAACCTCACCATCTCCTTTTTTTGATGTGGACTTTGTTCCAAATGGGACATGTGTGCTGGGTACAGGCTCCTGAAAAACAGTTATATCATGATTAACACATGGGACTGATCAGAGTGGAGGTTGTTCAAACATTATTTGGACAATTTACCTCTCCTCCTGATGAATAATCAGACAGTGTCTTCATCAAATATTTGACCTTGGTCAATATCACGTCGGTCAGACACAGGTTTGAGGGATATGACATTCCCTGCAACTGACCCCCCAAAAAAGGGGGCTATATGGAACATACCTATGGCACACATTGAGGAGAAATATATGCAATGACCATCCTTTACCTGAAATGAAGTGACCACTGCACAGCCTGCCACTGGTTCTGAGGAGGAGCTTCCCCCTGGAATGCCCTCAGAAACCCTTCTGCAGGGGTTAGGTCTGGACCACGTGGACCTCCACCTGTTTTTTGCTGTCTGCCTTCTTATTAGCTTTAAAATTAATGTGCGAGATTATATATATATATAGATTCTTTATGTCAATTCTTTAAATAGTTATATAGCAATATTTACCAGTTTGAAGTACAGTATATTCTTGTACTTCACTTTAACCTGTTCCCATGTTCTCATTGTGCTTAAATTTGATCTGGAATTATGACATAATAAATAATAATCTGACACATAGGAAATGAAACACTGCGTTCAGTAAGTACAATGCACACTGCTTACGAGTTTAATTTGTCAGGCATTTTTTGCCAGCCGCCTTTTCTGGTTTGGGCTGCTTTTGCCGTGTTACCTCGTGTGCATATTATTTCTTGAAATTCTTCATATCCTTCTAGTAAAAGGTCCTGCTCCGCTTGTGTGAAAAACTGCATCTGTTCCTTTGTCATTTTGTTGCCCTATCAAAGACTTGCTGATCATGTTCTCTAGACTCAATATATATGGGCTTTTCAATCAGCGCGGGCACGCACAATCATCTCAGCTGATTGATCCAGCTAGACTAATCTACTACACAGCTGCATTTGAAAAAGCTACTTATCCCGGATGAGTTATCTGGTTATCTGTGTATATATGTATCTGCCCTCGGCAGGATCCTTAGCTTGGCCATTAGCTTAGATGTGAGTCCTGCTCCCTAGGTTCTGTGCAATGACATTGGAATTACAAATTACGCTCTATGTGCTGAAAATGAATGGGTGAATCATACGTACATCATAATCAGTGCTTCAAAAATACTTCCTGCAGTGTTTATTGTTATTAAAAGTACCTTTCTTGTTTTTGTTATTTTGATTATGTGCAGTAGCTGGTGTTAGTTGTACTAAACCTGAAAAAGAAGAACTAGGGGCTCATGGGTAGGAAAGAGGCTAAGAAGTCAGTATTAATGTGTATATATCACATTTTTATCATAAAATGCATGCATGTTTATTTAGAAGTACTTAAACATGAGTCAACACAATATAAGATAGATTACATTTATGTTAGTTTCATTTAGCAGACTGTTTTGTCCAAAGTGATGTAAAAATGAGGTGAATAGCACATTACAAACATAGTTTCTGTCAAGGCTTAAGTGTGACTAGGCTGAGCTTCCAATGAACGCCTGGTAACACGTGTAAGCAGTATTGGAGCAGGAGCTATACAACATTTTCCAAGCAAAGTAAGGGCCCAATAAAATCACTGTTTAGCTATTCATTCAAATATTAAGAACATTCAGGGAACATGGAGTGGTATTAAGCTAGTAGAGGTACTCCTGGAACAGATGAGTCTTGAGATGTTCTGTGATGGTGGAGAGAGATTCTGATGACCAGATGTGGTTCAGCAGCTCATTCCACCATTAGGGAATGATGAAATAGATCAGGGGTGTCAAACTGCATTCCTGGAGGGCCGGAGACCTGTGTAGCTTAATTCTTTCCCTGTTCCACCACAAATGATTCAGCTCAACAGCTATGTGGTAATTAGCACAAGAAGTTGAATCAGGTGTGTTAAACGAGGGGAAACCCGAAAATGTGCAGGGCTCTGGCCCCCCAGGACTGGAGTCTGACACCTGTGAAATAGATTATAATACAACAGAGCAGCACTTAGTGACAGTGGCTCACTCTGGTGAAGACCGAATCCACTGCGTCATCTTGTTTCCAGACAATTGTCCCCAGACAATCATTGGTAATGGATCAATTATGTTTTTTAGTTAATCCACACCCCACTGCCCCCGGCATCATCCCAAACAGCCACAAACAATGAACAGCTATGGTGTTGACAACACATAACTCCGGAAAAGGATTCGGCCCTGATTTTCTAAACTTTGGGACATTTTCACACAGAATTAGACCAGAAATAGGTTGGAGTTGCAATATCAAAGAAGAAAACCCCCTTTGTGATCTTCTGTAGATCTCCTTCAACTGCTGGATAACTCTGATTCGCTCTATGTACTGTGTATGGCTGGACATCAAAGCATGAAAAAATAATACACCAATTAGTTGAAATAATAGATATAGTTAATATTATTTACATGTATTGCTTCTGCGGCTTGAGAATTTTTTTTATTGAAAATAAATGTAAATACTGGGCTGGTTTTATGATTTTTGCTAAAGTTTTGGAGAAGATTATGCACCATCTTGTGGCAACACGTAGCTACGGCCAATTTAACACTTGGCCTCTCACTGCTGACCACAACCACACAGGAGCGTATATCGCATAAATGTAATGGAATACACTTTTTGGCAAGAACAAGGGATATTGCTGTTTTAACTCCTACCCACTGACAATAAGAATATTCATTTTTATTCTTCACTTTAAATACACATACTGTTAAAAGACCTTAACACGATTACTTGTGAAACGAAGCGGTCTTTCATTGCATGATCCGGGTGGTTACTTTTCGGCGGCCTCCACATTAACGCTATTCAGAGGTGATTTAGGAGCAGCGCTCTAGTCTCACAGACCCATCCGGCCTTTGTGTCGCAGATCCGAGCCTCCAATACGATCTGAGTCTGCCATGAAGAATACCGGCTTTGGATTCTACCACAGTATCCATTCCAGTAATGTGAACTCTGGAAACTGGAAAAGAAGGAAAGAGACCGAGTGATATAACAGTGTTTTTAAAAACTTATTGCTAACAAGGCAGCAGCAACTCGATCACCTGTTAGATTTTCTGTTAAGGTTTTTCTTAACCCAGGAAGAATTTAATGACGGGAAATAGTTATATATTATAATTTTTTGTTATTTCTATTCTGTCTTAAAAGTTGTTGAAAATATCTTGGAAAGTATATACTATCTATAACCCATTGGCCAGTAAAATAATTATTGGGGACTGACGGTGTAAAGCAGGGCTCTTCAAACCTGGACCCGGACTCCTCATGTATCGGTGACCAGTTTAGCGAGCGCCCGGACTGGGACCAGTTCTCCGACCAGTCGGCATTATACGCTGTACGAGCACTTTGGTCATGAAAACGTCAGCGCCGCGTTTCTATTATATTCTGCTTATTCTGGTCTCTGATTTATTTGTGTCGGCGAAGGAAGGTTGTATATTGTTAGCAGTAATTGACCTTTTTTTAATCGCCATATAATTTCACACTGAACCCGCGATCCGTCGCCTTTAGTTTGATGCATTTGCTTCGCGTTGTGGGCCAGGGAACCTCAAGTAGCGTGTAAAACACGGACTTGCGCAAGGTTAAAGTTTTCCTGGGTCCTTTTCTTATGTCTTCAAAAAAAATGGCTTTTTTTACTTGCTTTATATCTTAGTTAATTTGTACAAATGACTTATTTTCTATGCACTGTTTTAGTTCGGTAATGTGCAATGGGCTCCAGTGATGCTAATTTGCGATACATGCCCATATATGTTAGCGTATCATTTATTTGTAATTCCGTTATCGGCCAGCTTGTTGTAACTATGTTCTGCTAGATAAGAGATCTCCCAAGTCTTTCCTGTGTTTGGTTTATTACAGTTTCACTCATAGATTTTTCTCCTGCCACATACGGAGAAAACATGTGGCGGGAACAGTACACCGTCTATTACAATATACAGTACACTGCGGGTGGTGCAAACTGACATTAAAACGACATCTTAAGATGGTTGGCGCAAACCCAGTATGGTTGAAATGCCGGTAAATTGCGGCTCCTTGTGGATGAAAAAATATGTGCTCTTTGGGTGAGGGTGATCAAAAGAGATCAGGGTCCAACTTTAAAAATTCTTCGTGGGAGCAGCTACACATGAAGTCAGTACTTTCCCCCAGATGATATGTATACATCATACAGGCAGCTTCTCAGCTATTGTCAGCTTTACCCTTTTTTACTTGATTAGTGTTGAACTTTCTTGTATTCCAATGGTCTGGAGCGGCGCTAGGGTAAACCGGAAATAAAGATAACCTACCTCTAGTCAGAACGGAAATGACCGGACGTTATGTGAAAGGGGCCTATTCGCGTAACGACCTAGTGATAGGAACGGAACTCGGTCAGTAAGTGAGGAGTGTCTGTACTCCTCACACCTGGCTCACGGGTAAAGGATGGATGGAAGATCAGAAGTGTTTGGACCTTGAGGATCGTGATTTTAATAGCCCTGGTGTAAACCATGTATGAGCAAGGATGAAATGGCAAGAGGTTTCTTTTTCTGTATAGGAATCCACATACTGTGTCTGAATGAATCCTTACCCATTGTAAGTCATGCCATCCAGCCAAATCCAATTTTTCTTCTCTGCATTATATGTCAGTCCAATCCAGTGATTATTTATTATTTTTCTCTTAATGAAGTCCTGAAGACAAGACACTGAATGATTCATGCAGCTCTGCTGAGAGAGACACTGACACACACTGTATCTCAACATAAGCAATAGAGCAACACAGAACTACTGCATCACCCACTCTTCAGATCACATGAGTGACCAACAGGACAGCAGCTACACTATCTATGGTAAATGGACTGCATTTATATAGCACTTTTCTACTCCTACAAGTACTCAAAGCGCTTTACAATTCATGCCTCACACTCACCCATCCATACACACATTCATGGAGCTACACTATGACCAGTCACTCAGACAGTACATACTTCTTCCTCTTTGCTCTGTATAATTACTAGGTCCATTCCCCACTTTTGACATTCAATCCGACTGTCCTTCCATGATTTCTGGTCCATGGAGATGAAGTAGCAGCTGGAGCGGAACAGCTCCCAGCCCTGTGGGCACGGTCGGCATGGTTTCCCTACAAAGACAGATTGCTTTGTCAAAAATACAATAAAAGAAGAAATGCAATAAAAATGCCTTAAATGAAAAAAATGTGGAATAACAGCTATATTACGCATATCAGTGATGTCACAGAATAAACTCAGGGGCTGGGATTTGTTTATCAGGGCTTCGTAGTTGTTTTGTAACACATCCTTTTGTTTAGCTGTGATGCTGTAGTTTTCCTGTAAATGGTTGTTGTAGGTTGTCAAGGCAGAGTAGTTTTCCTTCAGCTGGACATGGTCACTGGCCAGGGAGCTGCAATTTTGCTCTATCTGGCTGGTTTCGTTCTGTATCTGTTCCTTCTCTTTAGTCAGGTTCCTGTTTTTTGACGTGAGCTGCTGCAGGTCGCCTTCCATCACTGAGCATTTCCGGTTGGCTCTATGTACTATTTTAGGATGACATTGAGACATAAAACATACAGTGTACCAATCAACAAGCACCCACTTGGAGAGCAAAGTTTTTCTATTCTAATTTACTAAAACCTAGAGAAATATTAAAGTCATTTTTAAATCATCTTATTAATCAGATCATACATTTTAGTGAACCCACTGGCACCTCTGGGAGAACGTCCTCAAATATTAGTTAAGATTATCAGTATGTGCAATAGGTTTTTTTTAAGTGTCATATGGGTGTTTCAGAAATGCAGGCATTTATATTATACTGACATGAAAAGCAAGCATTTTGAAACTAAAGCGGTAGTAGTTTGTCTACCTACTATTTAAAAATCTAAACTGATGGAGTATATTACTAGTCTTACTCTAATGAGGCCATTAGCATATATAGCAGTGGGGGGTGCAGTGTTGCAGTGCTCTAAAAATGATCATTTTTACCCTATTAGAAAGTGAACATTTACGCTACACAAAATTACACACTATCCAAGCTGTAAATTATGCTCACTGTAGATACACAAATTCTAATAATGTGTTTCACTTACATAAAGATATGAAAAGTGATTCATACTCACAACAGATACTCAGGACAATGATGCAAATGATTAGGAAAAAACACAACAGCACCAGGCATAATACAGTCAGTCTGTAGGGATGGGGGTGTGATCCAGGTTTCTCTTCCCCTGATGGGAATGAACAGAGATTTAAAGCACATGAAGTATAAGATTTTGCTTGAATATAAAAGTATAAAATGATGCATAAACAGAGAGGGGCGCCATGAATGGTGTGGATCCCTGAATGATTCAGGAGGCCCAGATGTGGGCGGGGCCCCAGGAACATGCTGGGCTGGGGAGTGGGGGTGACCACCCAGGATTAGCACATCCAGCCAGCCGTCTTCCATGACAGCAGTGGTGGTGTTAACTGAGGCATGGGCCAAGAATTTGGCCAAGAATCATTATCTTGGTCTCCTTTGTCCACCCAACCTTCTCCGATATGTTCTCTGGGTCACTCTCAAACCTTCTGGCAAACTCTAGTCATCATCATCGGCAATCGCTCAGAGTCGAGTATGATGGTCCACCTGGGGGGTCCTTATTGTGGATCTTCAGATGGCTGAAGAGGCCAGTTCTCGAACCACAAACCTTGTCACAATGTGGACATGGATATGAGGTGCTGGGGTAGGGTGTGGGGCAGCCTGTTTGGCAGCGACTCTCTCCTTTCTTTGCTGCCGCCTGATTTCGGCAGCCTGTCGGAGATTGTCCTCTAGTAGAGTGACACATTTATGTAGGCTGTTTCTCCATGTGGTTCTGTTTTTAGCTATATCTTCCTACTTTGTAATGTTTATTTGAAATTTGTTCAAGTTGGCTTTGATGTTTTCCTTGTAGCGCTTTTTCTGTCCTCCAGGTGCAGGCTGGCCGGCAGAGAGCTCTGAGTAGAGGACCTGTTTTGGGAGGCGTGTCAGGCATGTGTATCACATGACCTGTCCATCTTAGCTGGTGTTTTATGATGGTGGTGGTAATATTGTCACAGTTTGCCTCCTCTAGGATGCTGACGTTAGTCCGCCTCTCTTCCCAGCTGATGCGCAGAATCTTACGCAAACACCTTTGGTGGTAGGATTTCAGGGCCTGCTATGTAGTCCAGGTCTCTGCTCCATATAGGAGTGTTGGTAAGATGACTGATTTATATACCAGTAACTTTTTGAAAGAAGATTAGAGCTTTGCAAAGACTCTCCTACGAAGCTTTGCAAAGGACCCACTAGCACAGCAGATACGGTAATGTATCTCATGGTCGATGTCTGCTCTTGAGGAGAGGTGGCTTCCCAAATAGGGAAAATTATCCACGGTCTCAAGACATTCACCATCAATTGTTACTGTTGTAAGGTGGGGGCTGATGGAGAACCTTTGTCTGTTTGATGTTCATAGTCAGGTCGAGAAGTCTGTAGGGCCTGGCGAAAGCATTCGGTGTGCACTGGAGATCTTCTTCTGTATGGGCTACAATAGCATTGTCATCTGCATATTGCAGCTCCATGATGGATGAGTAAACGAGTTTAGACTTGGCTTTGAAGCGATTTACATTGAACAGCCTTCCATCAGGTCTATATATGATCTGGACACCGCTGGATAAATTGTTTCCAATAAGGTGGAAGATGGCTGCTATGAAGACTGTAAACAGGGTGGGAGCAATGATGCATCCCTGCTTGACACCAGTTACAGCTCTGAATGGTTCAGTCTGACTGCCATTACAGAGGACAGAAGCTGACATGTTGTCGTGCAAGAGCTTTAATATTCTGATATATTTTTCTGGACATCCATGTTTTAACAGGATTTTCCAGAGGCCCTGGAACGGAATTGAAAGCTTTAGTGAGGTCTATAAAGGCTATGTACTATATAGTGGTTGCTTTTGTTCTTTGCATTTTTCTTGCATCTGTCTGAAGATCATATCAGTCGTACCACGGGCATGACGAAAGTCACACTGAGATTCAGGGAGGATCTCCTCTGAAAGGGGGAGGAGTCTCTTGAAGAGAATGCGGGCAATGATCTTCCCTGTGGTGGACAGGAGAGAAATGTCCCTGTAATTTCCACAATCTGGCTTGTCTCCTTTTTTAAAAAGGCTGACAATAAGTGCATCTCTGAGGTCTGATGGTATCACCTCTTTGTCCCCGATCTTCATAATAAGAGCATGAATATTGTGATGGAGGTTAACCCCTCTGACCTTCAGAATCTCAGCAGGAATCCCATCAGGACCAGTAGCCTTGTGGTTGTGTATTGCTGAGATGGCATCCCCGACCTCTGACAGGCTTGGTAGAACACTCATGCCTTCCTTCACGGGATACTGGGGGATCTTGTTCAGCACCTCCTCATCAACTGTTGTTCTCCGGTTTAACATATCCTCAAAGTACTCTTTCCAGCGTGCCTTGATGTCTTCCTCTGTTTTATGGATCCTCCTTTTTTGTCCTTTGACCAGAGGGGATTTGATCCACGATAGCTGGGACCATAGACTGCTTTGGTGGCACTCCGGAGAGGAAACTCTAGACATGGGGCAAACTCTAGACATGCATTCATATAACTCTTCTTGAGTATTACCTTCTTTCTTGCCAACCTCCCAAACAGACCAGCTGTATTCACTGCTGCAGTATGCAGTATGGTGTATGCAATATGCAGTATGGTGTATGCAGTATGGTGCATGCAATATGGTGCATGCAGTATGGTGCATGCAATATGGTGCATGCAGTATGGTGTATGCAATATGCAGTATGGTGTATGCAGTATGGTGTATGCAGTATGGTGCATGCAGTATGGTGTATGCAGTATGCTCCTGACTTGCTGGACAGGTGCACCTTCACTCCACTCTCAGCCGCTGAACTCTAGCTCCGTCAGAGTGACTGTAGGCCTTATTTTGGCTTCCCTCACCAGTCTCCTTTATGTGTGGTTGCCGAGTCTTCAGGATGGGCTGGTCTAGGCAGGCGTGGTGTAGTGTCCACTTTCTCAGTATCGATCCAACAGTCTTACTGAGATGTCCAACTTTTGATATTTTTGGTGCCGCATTAAAAATTTATGACGTTAAATGACTCTAACTTCTTTTAATATTCTCCAGTCTTGATAGTGAAGCTGGGGGGGGGCAGGGGTTATCATGGGTGGAGGACAATTCGGTAAGGTGATGTTTTCCAGATGTGTCTTTTTTCTCTGTCATGTGGAGCTTCCAGAGCTCAGGGGTTGAACACTTATGCCAGCAGTATTTTTCAAATATTGATTTTCTTTTAAAAAAATGGTGACAAATAATTGATACTGCCTGGAAAATGAATTGTGAGAGACTATGAGTTTGTAATAAAAACACTAACAGGAAGAATCCGTGCATCATTTGTAATTCAGGCAAATCTGATCATTTTAAGGGGGCTCAGTACGTTTGCAAGGCACTGTATTGAGGATAAATGATGAGTGACAGATTGACAGATCATGGAGTCAGAGACTGCACTGAGCAAACTAATGAAACAACAGTGTACAAGGAACAGTATTTGAAATGAAAGAAATCACTTATCAGTTTACTTACTGCCGTTGCTAATATGGGGCATTTTTTCAAAGATTGCACTTTATGAGTGTATTTGTGTGCCTCGCTTTGCATTGAATGTTAAACTTTTGCAGTGACTTTCAGCTTTATCTTTCTTTGCATCCATCTTTCATAATCAGGGTGACAATAATCGTGAAAACACTACAGCAAACTCTTTCACGTGCTACATGCTGCTTACCAGCTTTCCCATCACGAGACACGTTTTGGGGGCAGAGAGAGTCAGGGAATTTAATTTCAGTGTAGACGACATCTTCACCCTGTGGTACTGCAACAATATACATGACAGGATGTTAATGGCCGGCAAACCTCAAGAAACATACTTACAGGATATATCTGAAGTTGAAAGCCTACATCTCTCAGAGCAGTGATTTGAACAGAACATTTTATCCCTGCCTTGTGTCCTGTGCTTGCAGGGACAGTCTCAGTGTGACCTTATCATTATTTCAGATGGATAAATATTGTGACACACACTTCGGATTTTAGCAACACATATCCCTTCAAATGCAAATATTACAGAGAACATTTAGTTACATTAGTGCTCCTCTTGTTGTCTACTTTTGACCAAGCTTTATTTAAACTGTGCTTATGCACATCAAATGCACTCAAAGCAGTGACTCTAACTCAAATTCTTATTTCAAATATAAAAATTATAATATGCTCACGAGGTTAAAAGATTGATGAATATTCTGACACTGTAACATATCACTTCGAAAGCAAATACTATAAAGATTTAATGACAAGGTTTTTTCCAGTCTGCATATTTATGCAAATGAAGTAAACCTCACAGGATATTACATTTTGTCATGTGAATAACGTATCAAATAAATGTGTAAAACATTATGTAACCTACAATGTCAGTCTCATATTACACATTCAATTCAGTTTTGACAAATGAAAAGGCATCTAATGAAACAGTTTTTTACTGAATTCCCCTTGCCACATGGTTCCATCCTCAAGATGAATCTTCAATCAATATGTCCAATTTCATTTGGTAGAAAATGCATAAAGACTGCTAACAGTTACACTAAAACATACATACTTGATACATACAAACTTCATACAATGATCTAAAGCCAGTGGCTATGAGCAACACCACCATATCCTGTCACAAACCATAGAGGAAGTTAAATCTTTTTATATATTTGATAAACAAAACTTGAAATACTCACCATCATCCTGACATTTTCTCTTTAAATTTACGACAGAATAAATGGCAGTCGCTGACATGTCGTTAATCTGAGTTGCTCTTAAAAAGTCAAATCAAGTATCTTAGAGAAGAAGAAAGTATAAAAGCTTCTAATCAGCCACTACAAAAGGAGAAGTAACGGAACCAAAGTTTCCAGTGTCGTGGTTTAGCTATCAATTACAAACACACACAGACACACACACACACACACACTGACGTAAGCATGTAACATTTATTTTTATTTATTTTATTATGTATTTATTGATGCCAGACCGGATGGTGAAGCTCATTTGCAAATCATGGTTTTATACCCCTGTGGATTTTTTTCTACTGTGGTTTTTTTGAGTCAGTCCTGTACTGGACAACCAATAAGAGGCCTAATGTCACAAAAGTAACTTTACTCCCAAAATCACTATTGTTATTAATCTGCCACCACCTTTTTTAGTCTAATTTTATTGTCTAATTTAACAGGCGACCCCTCACTGCCTACCCATCTACTCCTGCCATCTTCACCTACGGCCAAGACGTAAATGTCTACGACACACTGCACCCCTAGTCAACCGCTCGCTCCCACTCCTCTCACACCGACCCCCCCAACACCTCCCGCTGGTGTCTTTGAATCCCTCAAGCCCCACCCGACTCACACAGGTGTCCTCAATCGTTGTTCTCAATTGCAAGCTGTCAGATGTGTTTCCATCACTCGCTACAATAAATAAAAACTCTCCCCTTGAGACTCCACCCCTTCCCGCTAAAGACAGCATGCTATTTCTGATTTTCAGTATACTTGTTTCTTGATGTAGCTATATGAAAATCTGAAAAGTCGACTAGAAACACTCCTGACAATTTCTGCAAATTTACAGCAGAGTGAACGGCTGTGATTGACAGTTAAATTTACTGTGGAATCTTCCAGCAAAAGACACCAGAAACGCAAACCAGGAAATACACACACAGACTGAGTGGTGCTGCAAGGGGAAGGAACTGTCACTTCAGCCTTGTGCGCTTTTCTCCAGGCATCACCACAGTCCAGTTAAGGTTCTGGTGGTCTCTCTAATTTGCTCATACTGTGTTTTCAGGAATAAAATGTCAGCAGCTTACAGGTAGCTATTCCTTTCTGCGGGTTCCCCAACTATTATTGTTTACTTTGGTCTCCTCTGAATAGGGCCTTACCTACCTTTTTGGGCTCCTAGGCAGGCTGGTAGCCAGGAATGATCTGGGTGCATCCCCCTTGGTATAGTTTACACCTTTAGTACATTTCACAGGTTGGGGGGCGGG
>JAODKC010000039.1:10172540-10186119 GCA_026777985.1 Mormyrops attenuatus | reverse complement strand
CCCCCCCCCCCCCCCCCCCCCCCCCCCCCCCCCCCCCCCCCCCCCCCCCCCCCCCCCCCCCCCCCCCCCCCCGTGGATGGTTTTGGTAGATTCCACACACCAGGAACGTTGTCTGGACCTCCTTCTGCCGATTGGGCAGAATCATGCTGGATATCTATACTGAAATGGACTGGGTAATGTGTTAGGAACGAAAGGACACCACATTGTTTGATGGAAATGAAAATTATCAACCTACAGAGCGCTGAATTCAAAGACACCACAAAAATCAAAGTGAAAAAATGATGCGGCAGTCTAGTCCATAGTCCATTTTGCCAAAATTTCATTGCAGCAACTCAGAATCGCACTCAGTAGTTTGTATGGCCCCCACGTGCTTATATACATGCCTTATGAAAAAACAGTCAGAACAGATAAGGAGGGAAAATGTCAGTGGCCCCCATCTGTTAAACCATTCCTGTTTGGGAGTCGTCTCATTGTTGCCCCGCTAGTGCACCTGTTGTTAACTTCATTAACACCAAAGCAGCTGAAACTGATTAACAACCCCCTCTGCTACTTAACTGAACAGATCAAAATCCCAGAAGTTTAATTGACTTGATGCTATACTCTGATTAAAAAGTGTTCCTTTAATTTTTTTGAGCAGTGTATTATAACATTTTGTCACTGGAATTTGTCAGATATGCCGACTGCTGTCTCTTGCGCCTTCTAGTGGTGAAATGCAGTCACTAGTAGATATTCAGCAGATATAAAAAAAATCGTCTTTTCAGCAACTGAGAAACTAAGCCACTACTGTGTAGTAGGTTATTAACTTGTTGCTCCACCCAAGTCTGGCCACAAGGCACAACAGGCACACACCAAAGGATTCTTTTATTCGATGTCCAGATGGAAAAAAATCATCCACAGCACCACCAATGACATGCAGGCATGAATAATCGATTTAATGGTGGCACATCGTTTAGTTAGGTCTCTTTGCCATTGTTTCTAAAAAGTTTTTAATAAACAAACACTGTACCGTACCTGTCTTGTTTCAGGTCAGTATGTGATCACTACCCCCACAGGCAATCAATAAGCTCAAAGTCAATTAAAGAATAAAACAAAGCATAGAAACACACCATTCTCATGAAACATAAAGACTTTTAAAATACAATTTTCTTTTTCGCATTATACATTTTTCACATGGTTTTCTATCAGAAAAGCCTCTTTGATCAGTGATTCTTGTTCAAAAATGACTAATTAATACATATTTAAAACAGTTTCAGAACATAACCAACAACTCTGGGATTATAAGCGAAGGACTACTTTTCAAATAAAAGCATGTTTTATTCAGAATATGTTTATCTTTTTTAAAACAAATTCAGTGTCAAATATGTAATAAACACATTGCTAAAAAATGTGAATTTGAACTTTATGGTTCAATTTATTCTTTTGCCTTGGTTGTATATGCTAGTTTTTTTCGGTGATAAATGCATCAGGTCTGAACCTGTTTCTAAGAAAGAATTATTGATAAAATCCTGCTATGTGAGGCCAAGTGGAGAAAGATTGTTTTCATGCTGTTGCATTTGATGATTTTATGATACATTTTTCAAGAGACTTATTTGATTTATTCTTGTGATTTACTGACCATTTTTATCGTAACCATATATATAGGAAACTAAAGTAATTTCACTTCAAAAGATGTCATACATGTAAATATTATATACAGCCATTGAAATATTTAAGAGACCGCAGCACAATTTTTTGGTTTCATTCACTTCTCAATTTATGGGCATGCGTCTGTGAATAACATATTTTGCAAACTTCAACCTGGTTCTTCTTCCCTGTTTCTCATTAATGAAGGGCTTCTTCCTTGCTTTATGGGACTTCAGTCCTGCTTCTTTAAGCCTGTTATAAACTGTCCTAGCAGTGCACTTCACACCTGCATTTAATGTTTCCCATTCCTTTTGAAGGTCACTTGATGTCATTCTACGATTCATGAGAAGCTGTTCGGATAAGTTAGTCGTCATCACTGACATTTTAAAGTCGCTCTGCCCTTCACCTGGCTGGTTTCTGGTTGTTCCCAGTGTCTCCTGCTTCACCTTATTCTTGTGTACTGCAGTCTTAGAAACTTTGAACCTGGAAGCAGCCTGCCGCTCCGTGTAGCCTTCTGCCAGCAGAACCAGGATTAAACCAGGATTTAAAAATGCAGATTTGTTTAAAAATATAGAGTGGTCTCTTAATTTTCCCACGGTTCTATGTTATGCATATATATGACCTGTTGCATCACTGAATCAAGGTATTAAAAAGCAGAAAATAAATTGTAATATGTGGAATATTATTGCTAAATAATAAGCAACTCATTGCAATGCTTATAAAATACATGATTTGAACAATGTACTTTTCAAAAATCCTCGCCATAAATGATTCATGTGACAAAAAGTGAAAGCGCCTCAGTTTCACAAAGGAAGCATAACTGCCTGTCACAGTCGTCATCAAACCATACGCCATCCTTTGCCTGGAAGTAGACGCAGTCTGCAGGTTTTTTGTAGGTCCCAGTCCTGTCATCAGGTTGTCCAACTGCCCAGAAACTAGAAAATAAAAGTATAACAGTAAGATCCCCGGAACAAATGAGAAATTACCAAGTGATTACACTGATAGCAGCACTGCAGTTCAGATATACAACCTTTGTCATCATAAAGTATTTCTGTAGGAATTCGGATCATTATCTCAATTGTTTTGGGATTAAAACACGTCTATTCAGTCTCTTTAAAAAAATATACTGCCCATTGTTTTTTTAATTGATCTACAATCACTGTGTTACTTTGTTGTTGTTCTGTGCCATAGATATTCCAGTTTCCATTGTTACCATTCTTCATAATGTTAGCCGTTACATGGGGGCCCACTCTATATTCCCGCCTCCCTGTATTTTCTCATTGATATTTTCTAAGAAACAGCCCTACATTCCCTCAGCTCCTTGTCCCCTCTGTAAGTTTTGAGACAGCTCCGCATTCATAGGTCTCATGATCCTGGGGTTAGGGGTTATACCCCAAGACCCCAACTACAGACCCTGTCACATGTTCCCTAAATATATCATATTAAGGGAATACAGGACTCTATGAATAATTAGCCCTCGGGAACATGAAGCTCTCATCATAATTCTGGTACTTTCTCACTACAGCATAAACTTTTCTGTACTGCGAAAGAAAACCATGACATTCTGCATGCAACAGACAAAACTCATCTCCCTCTCACCTTTTCTTCATTTGAGCACCATTCACCCAAAGCCAGACTCCTCCTTGTTCTCTATCAGTCAGACCAATCCAGGAATTCCCATCTTTTATGATAGTTTTAATAAACTCCTGAAACAAGACACGAGCATAAATACACAAGCTTAATCACTCATATAACCAATATTTCATGGAAATAACTCCCACTTACCTGTTCCTCTTGACTCTCAATCACCACCAAATTACCTCCACGTTCACTGCAGTATGTTTCACTTTCTTTCCATTTTTTCTTAATTCGATATGGATAATAACACTTATCATTGAATATAATCCATCTCTCTGGACATGGACTGCAGGTCTTTCCTTCAAAGACAGGTCAACATCATTGAGTCACAAGTGATTAAAACGTAGTTTATTTCCAAAAAGACAAACATTTCAGTCCAAGGAGATCAGTCCAAGAGTAGCTACACCTACCTGGATTACAGTATTCTTTCAGGAAGGGTAATTTATTTAACAGAAAGTTGAGTTTCTGCTGATAGTAGTCAGCCAGGATGGAATGATTTTCTTGTAGCCCATCTCTGAGTTTATTATATTCTCCTTGTAGCCGATTCATTTTAAAATACAGTGTATTATAGTCATTCTGTAGCAGATCCTTGCTATTAGCCAGTGTATTGTATTTATTCTCTAGCAGATTATTGCTATTAGTCAGAATATTGTACTCTTTCTGTAATTGGTCCTTGTCTTTAGCCAGCATTTTTTTCTCTTCCTGTAGTTGGTTCTTGTCATTAGCCAGCATGTTGCAGTTGTCCTGTAGCTTTTCCTTCTCTTTAGCCAAGAAGCTGTAATCTTCCTGTAGTCGGTCCTTTTCTTTAGTCAGGATGCCACTGTTATTCTGAATCTGGTCATTCTTATTAGCCAAGATGCTGTAGTTTGTCCGGAGCCGCTTCAAATTATCTTCCATTACTGACCAGGTTTGATTTCCACTATGTACTGTGTGTAATTAGAAAATATGTTGAAATGCAAACATTAATACAGGCTTATTTTCAAGTGCTGATCAGCTGGTCTGCCTGCGCAAAATGTGTCAGGATTTCTCTACACAGACAGATACCAACGGTGAATTATACTCAGTGCAGGAACACAGAGGCTAATAATGTGTCATACAGTATGTACATATTGGTACAAATGATGTTTGATACTCACAGCGAACACTCAGGAATATGATGATAATGAACAGCAGTAAAAATAGCAGCCCTAGACCCACGGAAAACAGTCTGTACTGAGAGTAGCTGGTCTTCTGTGTCGATTCTGTTTCTGTTCCAAATAAAAACATATTTGGAAATTCATCAAGTTTCATCGCAAACTAATCGCAAGCATGAAGGCAACAGATATACTCTCATTTACTCCTATGGCTACAAGTGTCACTTGGGTTAGTGCATCTTAAAATGGAAGAGTCATCAATAGATGACTATTTCAGCCAGCTGTGTGGCTGGATGTAAATTGAACGCTTCCTAACCTGCATCACCCGCACCGACTTGTGGTCCAGTACAAAAAATACTTCAGGGCTACATTTTGTAGGATATTATTACACTTGAATCATGAACTTGAAAGTGAAGTGATGCTTTATTTTCCATTTGTACAGGTACACTGGATGCTTCTTTTCACATCTCATTATGCTCTCCGCTGACACATGGATACATACATATACAGGTGGGAGCAAAGCCTGGGGTCTGAGTGCAGTCAGGCCGGTTATCCAGTGCCCTTGAGGCAGTTATGTAATAACTCAAGAATTTTATACGTTTCACGCAAAACTACAGTGATGTTCACATAGAGATGGTCTAGTAAATGCTGCCACTTTTCAGGACCAAGATAAAATGCCTTTAGTTTATGTTGCTTTCCAAAAATTCAGTTAATAAAAAACACGGCTGCAGGCCTAAGTTTGTGAAATCAGCAGTTTTTCATTTAATGAAAATATTTGCTTCACTGTAGTAACCTTTCACTCAATTATTGACATAAGGAATCAAATAGCATATTAGTATATATTGACTTTAACTTTGTTATTCTTCATGTCTGTCTTTCATTGGTGACTACAGTTGTGAACATTATAAGATAAGTGTATCTATCTGTACCTGCTTGCAGCCCGGGAGGGTGGGGAGGTTGGAATTTTACTTGAGAATAGATGACATCATCACCTTGTACTGTAAAAACAAACATGGCAGAAAGCTGATGATGAACAAACATACAGAAGCACATTCACAGGAAATGTCTAATGTTAAATGCCTACATCTCTCAAAGCAGCAATTTTAGCAGAAATATGCATCCTTGCCTTGTGCCACATACTTGTCAGGATTTGCTCATTCTGAATCTGTGGTAATTAAGCGATTTTCTGGCATTTTACCACACATCACTTCAAAGGGAAATATTAGAAACAAGATTTATTAGATAGACTACGCTTGAGCAAAGTTTATCTATACTGTGCGGTGGTTAGTACATGGAGTCAGTCTGCATAGCGAAAGTCACTTTCATTTTTATCTTTCATTCTTTATATCAGTCTTGCATTGGCGAAAAGAGTTGTAAAAACTCTAAAATTAAGGTTTCACTTGACTCTTACCTGCTTGCCCATTTTGGGACGCACTGTGGAAGGGAAGAGGGTCGGGGAATTTCACCTGGGAATAAACAACTTCCCCACCCTGTGGTACTGACAAACATGCGCGACAGAATTAGAGTTTTCTGTAAGCCTTCTGTTGCAATTGCAGTTAAAATCGATTTTGGTATCAACAGTTCTTTATTTCTCGGTTAATATCGATGAATTTTGATTCAGAACTCTTAAATTCAAGCGTTTTCTTTGTCACACGTGCACAGGGTATATATACAGTGAAATGAAGCTCTGTTAGCAGACTCTAGCAGACTGCAATTAAAAATGTCAAAAAAAACAACTTAACAAAAATTAAAGTCAAGAATTTTAAACGAACCTATACAAAACTTCAAAACTACAATTCTTGATAACATTTCGTACAACTGAAGTTTATAACGCAGGCACCCGCAATTCACCACGGGTGAGTTCTGTTCTCAACTAAAGTAAAATCACCTGTTGGAAATATGAGTACTTATAGAAGTGCCAATAATATTGTCTGGGCCATTTTAAGATTTCTTGTGCAATGAGCTAAGAATTAATCATTTGCTTTTTTGTTTGTTTCACTGCAAATCCAAAGAAATGCATGCAGTGCTCACAGAAAGTCTTGAGACGCTTCCTTAATCCTCTATAAATGTTGCGCATTTATTGGTTGCGCATTTAACGCACATATCTTACACACAGACAATTTTTTTTATTGTCATAATTTTTTGACTGACTTATTCAGTTCTGTTCTTGCCATTGATTGCAATTGTAGTCACTGGCTCCCAAAGGGATACTAAAGACAAATGTTCGGTGTTTTACGTTATTGCAAAGGTGTTAGTAATTGAAAAGCACCCAACGCGACTGCTTGGTAATGCACTTTTTAATTCAGAACAGCTTTTAGAACTATAAATTTGGGTTTCAATTTATTTCTACTTCAAATTAATGTTCTATTTAATACTACTGTTTGTTTCTAATGTGATATATACTTGTAAACAAATGAATAAAGTAATGATATTTGCTATAAACCTAATAAATTTGTAATATTTTTACTGAATTAAGCAAGCGTCCGAAGACTTTCTGTGAGCATTGTGTGTGGATATAAAACGATCTTTTAATGTCAAGGTTTCTGGAAGAAATTGTCAGTTATTTGAAGAGAGTGCATGGGCATCAATATTTTTATCTTTAGATAACATGTCAAAATATATATATAAAACATTAAATAAACTGAAGTGTCAGTTCTATACTAGATATTCACTTAAGCTTCAGACAAACAAAAAGGGAAGGGCTCTACAATATAACCAGGCCTGTTTGCAGAATACACCGTGTCAAGCTGAAATCTGCAAAATGTTGCGTACAGGTGTCCAATTTAGTAGTGCTGTTTGGTAGAAAATGCATGCCGACTGTTAATAGTTACAATAAGTCAAAAACATCAGACAGAAACTGAGCGCAGCTGATACAATCTTATAAATACCAGCACGAAGACACGACTATTTCCTGTCACAGAACAGTGAACACAATGTTTATGATCATATATTGGTTTGATTTAAATATATTTTTAACCAATGTTCTAGTGAAGTCAAAATACTCACCATCATCCTGACGTTTCCTCCTGAAATTTACAACCGAATAAATTACATTAGCTGACATTTATACTTACAGTTAATCTGACTTGCTGATAAAGAATCAAGTAAAAGTAACTAATGGAAAAATTTTTTAAAAAGCTTCAGTTCACCAACTATGAAAGGAGAAGTAAAGTAACCACATTTCCATTGCTTGTGGTTAAAACTTCAGTTACACCCACAGAAACAGATTCAAAATTCAATAACTTTATCGGCCTTGTGATGCAGCTGCATTAGTCGCTCATCCTCACTAAGTAACGAAAGCCTGAAACAAAACACAGCAGATGATGTTAAATCAAGACAAGACACTGTAAAACAAAACAAGTGCAAATGGATGATACGCAGTGCATGGCTGATGAAGTGCAGTGACAGATATAAAATGCGTTTATATAAAATGGATATGAGTGTTATTGCAAGTTTGGATGCTGGAAACTATAATGACTTTGGGGAAGAAGGTGTTCTTTGCAAGGACACTGTCACTGGCACTATGGCAGAAAGTACGGTTCCCATTGCTCATAGCCCATTAATACAGTCATCTACAAAAGTGAAGTCACTGATGGTAAGGATGGATCCACCTCAGTTTTCTGAGTTCTGGAGATCAAGGAGCCTGAAGTTGCTGACAATGTGCAGTGGAGAGACATCGATGACGATTGGAGGGTGACTGCCGCAGTGCTTCTGGAAATCCACAGTGACCACTTTGTTTTAGCGATTTTCAGGGTGAGCCTGCTGTCACTGCATCACTGAACCAGACCAGCCACCCCAATCCTGTATGCAGTTTCATCATTATTGCTGATGAGACTAATTAGTATGTGAGTAAATTCACAAATCTGATAATGCGATTGTTGCTGAATTTGGAGTGAGCAAACTCAGTCGCGCCCTTGAGGGGTGGCATTGAGTGTCAGAGGGGATGAAGTTTTGTTCCCTATCTTCACCCATGGGGGGTCTGCCTGTCAGGATCCAGTCACAGATGGTTTTGCTGAGACCCAATATTTTGAATTTCAGTGCAAGCTTTCCCAGAACAATTACATTAAAGGCAAAGCTGAAGTCAAGGAGTAACATCCTGGTATAGGTGTTGCTGTTGTCAAGGTGTTCAAGAGTGGTATGGAGTACCAGAGAAACAACATCATACACTGACTTTTTCCTCCTTATATAGATATAGAAGCATGAACTATTGATTATTTACAGTCAAAACACAAAGTATAATATATAGTATATCACATTTCTATGCCATTCATTACAACAGAAGTCCTCCTATACTGCCTCTAATCAAAATCAACAACAGCTTAATTTTCTATCTATATATAAATAGGGTGACCAGATAGTCCATGTCAGGGAGGATACTTTGAGCTAGGACAGGATTTGAAATGACCTGGCGGGTATTCCATGAAAGTAGTTAAAGAAAGCTAGACTTTCCTGAAAAAGTCAGACTCACCCAAGCGCCATCTCTAAACTTTGCCTAATGTCCTTCCACTAACGCAGTTCAGCTTTAACTAGTTAAGGCTCATAAAAGACAGACTCGTATAGTGTCACTTAGTGCGCACACCCGAGATATTTAAGAGGCCCGAATTAATGGATAAACGATACGATCAAATGGGTCGGAAAGCGTGCAAAACAAGAGCGGTGTTTTTTTCCGCCGCAGAACAAACGCTGCTGATGAAGCTGTATGGAAAAAACAAAGATGTAACCGCTAAAAAAGGCAATACTGTGGCCATAAATAAAGCCAGTGAGTTGGCTTGACAGACTAAATGCGAAAGTTATGTAAATGTTACAATTAAGTGCCTCGTACAGTGGCGGGGTGATACAGTGGTTTATGTTGTCACCTTACACCGCGAAAGTTCCGGGTTCGACCCCCAGAGCCAATGGGGAACCTTTTGGATTAAGTTCACGTGTCATTCTTACTATATAATGTTATTCTGTATTATTTGATCTCCGTGAAATACTTTAAGTCGCATCCGTGTGAAATGTTCTGTTCAAATAACCGTATCTTCTGTTTGCTTTTTACTAATAAACTTTAAAAGTACACTGTGACTAAACAAAATAGGCCTATAAAAATATCTTCCTGTTCATATTACTTTAACAGATTTTTTTTTCAATTTCAGTCATTGCATTTCATGTTTGACCTTTGTAATATGGGTATGCTTTTATTCTAATTATTTTGGAATTAATTGGAATGCTAAGACGTGATTTTTATATGCTTTATTATATTTATTACATGACATGAGTAGTAATCGAGAGCGCGGAATTTCGTCCAATGGAACGATATTTTGGGAATCTGTTCCCACCCATCGGACGTTCTTTGAGTCCGGACCAGACTTGTTCACTCGCGTAAGTTACCATGGTAACTCAGCGGGGATTCACTTAGGACAAGTTGATGGAACGGACCTCCCACTTAAATGAGCCAGACTTGTCGAAATAAGTCAGAATTTCCCTTAATTCTGATTCATGGAACCCCCCCGCCCCCCGGTTTTCACTTAAGCACTGAGTTCTTGCTGTGTGCTGGTAGGGCCCCTGCTGGCAGTGTCCTATAATCGTGCATGTGTCACTAATGCGTGAAGCAGCTGGATGGGTCTTTCAAAAACAAACCAATCAAAGCACAAGAAGAACTGAACTAATTAGCCAAGCCCAGGAGTCTTTCAGCTGTACAGTAGTTTGTAAAACCTGCAGCAGCTCATAGTGTCACTGACATGCTTTATCTGATTACCCTACATACAGCCGTGGAAAAAATTAAGAGACTACAGCACAATTTTTCCTTTCAGTCATTTCTCAATTTATGGGTGTGCGTCTGTGGATGATATTTTTTTTTTTGAAAACTGCAACCTGGTTCTTCTCTGTTTTATTAATGAATTAATAAAGTTAATGAAGGCATCCTTCCCTTCTTAATGGGACTTCAGTCCTGCTTCTACGAGCCTGATTTGATCAGTCCTGCACTTAATGTTTCCCATTCCTTTTGAAAGTCACTTAAAGGTCACTTGACCACGATTCATGAGAAACTGTCAGATAAGTTAATGGTCATCTCTGGAATTAGAAAGGCGCATCCACCCTCTACCTGGCTGGTTTCTGGTTGTTCCCAGTGTCTCCTGCTTCACCTTGTTCTTGTGTACTGCTGTCTTAGAAATTTTGAACCTGGAACCAACCTGCTAGTCAGCGTAGCTTTCTGCCTGCAGAACCAGGATTAAACCAGGATTTAAAAATGCAGATTTGTTTAAAACTATAGAGTGGTCTTAATTTTTTCCATGCCTGTATAAATGATTAAACTATTTACTTAGTAGATTTTTAAGATTCATTGAAATTGTGCAACTGCCCAGGGTTGGTTCCTGCCTGAGCCCATTGTTCCCGGGATAAGCTCCAGTCCCCCCTGCAACCCCAGCTGGGATTAAGCAGTTTCAGAAAATGGATGGTTGGATGGATTGAAACTGTGTTGATGGAGATGTCAAACACATGCTGGTTAGATGTTTACCGAGCTACCTAGCACCTATTGTCAAACTACATCTACTACTATTAGCTTTTTAAAATCCAAAGTCATTAAGGTTGAAAAACTTTCAATATATCTGATAGTAAAGTTCAATAAAACAATCTTGCTCCAGTCCGAAATAAATAGTGTCTGTTGTCAAATGTAACGCTTCATTGAAATGTGTGTTGGGTTGTGCGTATGGCTACCACATCTTAGCCAAAGAAGCAGGTAGTGGAACTTCAGCTTCATATCTTCACCTGTGTTTTTTTGCAGTTATGTGAGCCTGTAGTGTTTTTGGAAGCAGACCTCATTGCTATGGCTGTGTGGGAAAGGGATTAAAACATTTTAACAATAAGTGGATCTTATTAACTTCATCATCGTGACAATAATGGCTTCAGGTGACGAAGCTGAAAGGGCAGCTATGTTTGGTTTGTTGTCTGCGCTTTCACAGAAGGAATTCCTTTTTACTCGTTATTAAAAACACATTCATTTTGAACTCTCCAATTCTTCCCTGGGGCGTGTGCCTGAGGAATTATCATGTTGGCAAGAGAAATATCACGGTATGCTGAATGGTACAGTTAGTGACTGTTCATGACAGTTTTAACCTATGGGGATTATATAATGTATGGATGACATCTGAAAATAACATGCACCACCCACAGGTCCTGCCCCATAGTGACCCTGCTGAAGTATTCAGATTTCATAAAACAAGTTTGAATCTGTTTCTCATATTACCATCCTAATGTGTATGAAAAGCCATAGTTTGACTTCCTTGGCGTTGGCTATAATAGGCTCTATATAACAACAGTAATGTACATATTTGTATCAGGTTAAACAAGAGACAAGACTTAGACCCTCACAGCTAGCCAGATATTCCTTGCTGATTTCACAATGATTTATTTTCACAGAGTTGGAATTATATTTATACAATGTGCATAATTACAGTAGAAACTTTTTATAGTATGGGGAAAAAAAGTATTTTTGTGGTAACTTACAATGGACATATCTCCTGAGCAAAAAAACATCCTTATTTTGGTCAGAAGAGTGACAGAAGTATTAGGCACTGTGCAATACACGTAGGTGAATAAAGAAAACTGCTTCTGTACATCTTCTCAAGCAAGTGTAGGCCTATATGTAACCTGTGAGGACAACGGCGCCATCCTGTGGCTGTCTAACGCAAGGAAAATGACTTCATTAAAAAAGAACTACAACGTAATGGTGACGTTAATTCCGCTTCCGTTTGGACCAACGGCATGATGGGATTGCGAAGGAGTTTGGGAGTTTGAATGTTATGGCTGACATGTAGTTAGGTCTCACTGAATCTACATTTTTGGTAAATCGACTGCTTTAGTGTTTGACCGTAAAAGGTAATAATTATTATTATTATTTAGGAGCAGACTGTAAACACACGTTTATATAAGCTTTGATAAATTCCTTTTGTGAAACCGCGCAGTTTTATATGTTTATATACGTAAATAAAGATTGATTGGTAGCTAGCGAAAGCTAAGTAGCTGGCTACGGTAGCTAGCGACAGATTATTACGTTGCTCAGTAGCTAGAGTACCTAATTGCTGTTATTAATTATATAGATAAACCATTCTTACTCTGAAATATTAAAAGTCTTACACATCTCCATTAGTTGTTGACGTTATTTGTTATATTTAAGAACGAAACTTGGTAGCCAGCAAACCGGCTGACGTTAGCTAATCGCCATCTGGTCGGACCAGATGGTTAAATCCAGTACTGCCTACCTATGCTTTCCAGGTGTTGCATGCCTTCGAGGACTTTCGGATATAACTTTTTAAATCTCATGAGGAAAAACGCAATTATGTAGCTAACGGAAGAAGCGCGTATTTCAGGTCTGTTTGCAGTGACCAAAAACGAATGAATATGGGTTGGCTTTAGCCTCCGCTGCTAGGCCTCCGTTTGTGTGGCACAATTTTTGGGTGAAATGAAATGTATATTTTAATAAACGTGGCTGTCAAGTAAAATCGCCGAACGAGTTTGACTCTTATTTTGACTTTTTAGATAACTGTTTAAACATGCAATGTTTCATTCCATTCGTATAATTGGGAGCGTTACGAATCGAGTAAATCTAATGTTGTTCGCAAGAATGTATTTTGAATCCTTTCGATTTTCAGATTGTGAATTCTGAGTGCCCTAATAGAGCACATATACCCTACCAATTGGTAAATTTAACCACGTAGTTCTGTTTATAGTCTATACATGTGCTTATATTTAGTTTGTTTATGCATATAGTGCTTGTAATGTACCTTTTGTTATTTAAATCTTAAATTGTCATTGTTGAGCAGAGATGGCAGGTCTCTTTCCACCTTCTGAATTCTGCTGAACTAGCTCAGGTTGTAGTATCTGGACAGTCTGGAATAAGACTGTGCAAAGAATTACATTTGGTCTTTGCATTAACTTGGTGCTTTTCTCAACCCCTGCAGCAGCAACCGTGCCCCGTCGCGCCCCCACCCCCAGCGGAGCGGTCATGTGGCAGGAAGCTCGTAAACACGAGCGCAAGCTGCGCGGCATGATGGTGGACTACAAACGCCGCGGCGAGCGCCGGCGCGAGTACTATGAGAAGATTGTAAGTGCTGCTGTTACCAGTTTGTTTCACCTGTGTGCGTGTGACCTGTGTCCTATAGCCTGTGTGCGTGTGACCTGTGTCCTATAGCCTGTGTGCGTGTGACCTG
>JAODKC010000039.1:10156248-10172440 GCA_026777985.1 Mormyrops attenuatus | reverse complement strand
TGTCCTATAGCCTGTGTGCGTGTGACCTGTGTCCTATAGCCTGTGTGCGTGTGACCTGTGTCCTATAGCCTGTGTGCTGTGCAAACTTATGGAATGTTTAGGGCACTCAGTCCATTAAAGTGCATGATGGTGGTGTGTAGCTGACTGGGTTAGACCTGTGTGCCTGTGATCGGCAGGTCGCCGGCTCAAATCGCTTTGCTCTCTTCTGTATAAATGTCTGTCTCAAGAAGGAGAGTAAGATGGCCTATGTGAAAATCAAAGAATTCCAATGTACCTCTACTCATACTTCTACAGATGCAAATAAAGCATCTTTTCATTTCATTAAGTTCAATCTACTGTCATATTCCCAGAGGATACCGGCAAGATTTTGCCACTCCAACTCCATAATTAGGCTGGTAGAGAGCAGTAGGTAGAGTTTAGGCCCTGCCACTCATTAAATTTACTAGTTATTTTCCTGCAGTGTTTTTTTGTAAGGGGATGAATCAGCAGTCTCAGTGTCTTTGAGCGACAGCACATTGCTGTTATCGGGTGTAAATATATTCCTGTACCCTGCAGAAAAAAGATCCGGCGCAGTTTCTGCAAGTCCACGGCCGGGCCTACAAGATTCACTTGGACTCCGCCGTGGCTTTGGCTGCCGAAAGTCCTGTCAACATGTGAGTTTAGGAGAACCTCAGGCCTCTGAGGGACTTTTCTCTGCGGCACCCTGCCAGGTTCATGCCCTTGTTTAGTGTTTTCCTTAAAGCTAAAGGCTGCATGGTCCAAGTGTGTCCCGTTTCACGGCTTTAAGATAAACCCTAAGGTCACAACTTTATACATCAACTGTAGATATATTAAAATGGATCGTCTTCCACGTTGTGACTCTGTCCAGGATGCCTT
This sequence comes from Mormyrops attenuatus, assembly GCA_026777985.1. Lineage (NCBI taxonomy): Eukaryota > Metazoa > Chordata > Actinopteri > Osteoglossiformes > Mormyridae > Mormyrops > Mormyrops attenuatus. Next base: position 10,171,564 of record JAODKC010000039.1, on the reverse strand, counting down.
GGCAAGGAGACACCAACAACATGATTGATAGGTTCGATGTGAGGGCACATCTGGACTACATCCCCACCTATACTCCTCCGCTGCTCAGCACTGTGTACGTACATTGTGTGGTGTTACTACAATTGAAATTTGAATTGTTGCTCTTGGAAACGTGTCCTGGGTGCAGTAATCAACTTACAAAGGGGAAACTGGCACAGCTTTCTTGATCAGTTTGGTGATTCAATATGATGATGTCATCTTGTTTTTTTTAATAAGTGCTTATTGATGAACTGTTTTTTTTTGTCATCTCATTGCTAACGACACGCTTTATGTCTACAGCACACCAGAGCAGGAGTCAGAAGAGAGGAAATGCAACTATGAGCGCTATAGGGGGCTTGTGCAGAATGATTTTGCCAGCAGTAAGTCTAATAGCTCTTTAAAAAATAAAAATAAAGAGAGATTGTGAATGTTCAGGCATGGCTTGTTTACATTATCTAACCAGAGCTGTTTGCTTGTCTGGCAGTTTCGGAGGAACAGTGTCTGTACCAGATCTACGTAGACGAGCTCTACGGAGGCCTGCAGAGGTCAAATGAGGAAGAGAAAAAGAAGTGAGTGCAGCATTTACTGCTATCTGATACAAGCGGAACATCTAAATGGTAGTAATCCACTGACTGAGGTCAGTTGACTGTCACCCAATGCATGATATTCAAACCCCTAGACTCTCAGAGAAGAAGGCAACTATTGGCTATACCTACGAGGACAGCACAGTGACAGAAACGGGCAGGCAGTCTGATAAAGGGGAAGATGACGACTCTGAGAACAGCGAGTCGGATGAGGATGAGGGCATCCCTGACATCGGTGAGTGGGCTGACCAGCTGCCCCCCCCCCCCCCTTCCCAAATACCCCCTGGCTTATAGTGCTTAAAGCTCATTCATTCTTAACCTTTGGGTGGTTTTGCATGACTTCAGATGTGGAGGTGGATGTAGACGAGCTCAACCAAGAGCAGGTGCAGGAGCTGAACAAGATGGCCACGCCGTACGGAATGACCGAGGGGGACTTTGTCAGGTGGGTGTGTCTCCGCGTCGCCTACGATTGGTGGAACACAAATCAGATCAAATAATAAAGTAATAATAATAAAGTGATTTAGTTACTAATAATGTATTAAAATTTTGTTCATGCCATCAGAATATCATGCATAAAGCTAATCTCTTTTGTTCAGATTGGTTTTTATAATTACTTAGTATAACGTGCATCTTCACCTCTCACTGAAATAGCTGATTTTTTTTTGAGTTTTAAATTAGGTGTTAAATTAGCTGTTAAATGCCTTTAGCTACTTGGTAGTTTTATATTATTAAAAGCAGCTCGGTCTCTCTTTCATAGCTTTGCCCTTTTTGGGTTTATTCTAAATTTCTATGAAACGTTAAGTTTCTCTTTCCCGTGACTTATAAAGTAACTATGTATGGGTTATTCATTTTGCTCTCAAAAGAAATTGTTTTTTTCAGGTATTTTCTTATACTGTAATTAATCTTTTTAAACCCAATACACTGAGCAAACCTAAGTATCCTAAGGAATTCACAGTTAATGAAACCTTCAGCTGGGTGACTTTATTTTTAAATGAGTGAGCAGCGATGCTGATGCCAGGTTCGTTGGTAACGTTGAGACTTCCGGAAGTCTGATACGCAGAAGCCACACGATCTGTGAACTTGGAGAGCGTTCGAGCCTGCCTGAGCTGACCGGTGCCTTTGCTTGGCAGGATGCTGAGGAAAGACAAAGAGGAAGTGGAAGCCATAAAACACGCCAAGGCGCTGGAGGCTGAGAAGGCCATGTACTCGGTAAGGAGAGAAGGCTCCGCCCCTCCTAGGGCTCCCTCGGTCATACAAGGACCCGTGTGTTGCTGCATGTCTGTCACAGTTTGTGTGTTCATCTTTTTATTCCTTTCTGACTAATGCTACAGATCATTAGTTTGTAATTTTGACGCTGTTTTCTTAGGGCCGACGTTCTCGCAGGCAAAGGAGGGAATTTAGGGAAAAGAGACTTAAGGGTAGACAAATCAGCCCCCCCAGGTAACTCTTCCCTAGAAGATTTAATATCTAGCCTGATCCCTCGTGTCAGGTTTGAGGGTAGACAGTTCCTCCGTGTTGACTGTTTCTGTGTTGATTTTAGCTATGCCAGGAGAGACAGCCCAACCTACGACCCCTACAAACGGTACGATATCCTGTCATGTGCGTATGTAACTGCTTAAAATAGAATTTTCATGGACTGATAAGTGCTCCAAGTATGATTCAAAAGTCTTAAATTTAGTTTTCTACTCATGGCTAGCATTGTAATAAAAGTTCACCTGGAAATAAATCGATCTGCTGTCACCCTGCAGCCCGCAGTCAGAGTCCAGCTCAGAGTCCCGGTCCCGCTCGCGGTCTCCGGGACACGACAAGATCACCTTCATCACCAGCTTTGGGGGTAGCGACGACGAGGGCGCCACCCCTGCCCCGCCACAGCCAGCCGCTCACACCAGCCACGCCCCTCCCAACTCTCAGCACCACCCCGCAGGTCATAGCAGGGGCTCCCGGTCGGTAACTTTCCTCTCCTACTTTCCCTTTGGCTTTTCATTGGTCGTCTCCTCCTGTCAATCACTCGTTTACTCCCCCTATCCCCGTCGAGATGCGAATTATATTCAGGAAATTAAATTGAGCAAGTGCTCAGTCTTGGGGTGGAGGAGGACAAAAAAAAATTAAGCTCGCCATGTGATCGATGGCCTGCAGTTTGATTCACGCAAAACACTCAAGCAGAATTGCCTGCTTAACAGATCATAAAAAGCATTTGGGTTGGTCGCTTTAAAAGAGATGCATTGTAAGCTCAGTTCATAAGGGGATTGAAGCCCATGGTGTCATGGTTGTCTGACAGTTTGTGTGCTGCAGGAAGTGTGTGTGTGTGTGTGTGTGTGTGTGTGTGTGTGTGTGTGTGTGTGTGTGGGTGCGATTAATACCTGGTCATTTATGGCAGTTTTTCTCAACCCGGTCCTCAGGGGGCCCCCAGACAGTCCATGGTTTCACTCCCTCCCAGGTCCCTCACAGACATTCCAGGGAGCTAAACCGTGGACCGCTGGGGGTCTCTGCGGACCAGGTTAAGAAACTAATTTATGGGATCCAGTTTCAGAAGTTTTTCCTTCACCATCATTTTATCATGATTTTTAAAAAACAAATGGTTCCACACCTGAGTGTGTCTACGTGGAGACACACAAGCTCGTTTGATCACAAACACCTCTCTTAATTAACGTTGCCTCTCAGGAAATAGGCCTGATGAGTAACTCTGCCCCCCATGTGTGTGTGTGTGTCTCTGTTTAGCAGACGCCGGTCCTCTTCCAGCCCATCTTCTTCCTCCTCCTCGTCATCATCCTCCTCCCGCTCTTCATCCCGGCGCTCTTCATCCCGCTCGTCCAGCCGGTCACGCCGTGCCCATCGCCGCGGAGGCCGGGACGGCAGATACTCACGTTCCCGCTCCCGATCCCGTCGTTCCGACTCCTGGTCCCGGGGGCGGGGAGGCGGCGGGATCCGGCGGCGGCATGGCCGGTCCCGATCGCGTTCCCACTCACGCTCTACTGACAGAGGGCGGCGTCATGTGGCTCGGAGGCGCAGCAGGTAGGAGCCACTCCACATGTCTGGGAATACCACGCTGAGACGCCATGGAAGCAGCAATCGGGAGGAGGAGGAATTTTTTTTTCTTCTTACATTTGTGTATTTTTTTTCTTAAATTGTAACGTTATCCATCCATCTACCAACTGTTTAACCAGTATATGGTTGCGGGGGCCCTGAGGCCTGTCCCTAGTGTAGGGGGCAATGTCCGGATACAGGGAATTATGGGAAATTTAGAGACACCAGTCAGTCTGCCTTTTCTTTGGAATGTGGGAGGAAGCTTACATGACATGGGGAGAACATGCAAACTACACAAAGCATGGATGTGATTCAAACCCCCAACCCTGGAGGTGCGAGGCAACAGCGCCCCCTGCTGAGCATCTGATTTTGAATGAATTACATATGGGAACTTGATCTTTGGGGATAAAGTAACTTTATATTGTTGAAAGGGCAGTGGATAGCGCAGCTGTTCAGAATTGTTGGTCCAGATCTTGGTAAGGTAAAAGTACAGTTTGTGTTAATGGACAGTAACTTTTATCCAGTGTGTGCGTTAACTTGTGCCAGTCATACACGAAAGCTCTAGGTTTACAGACCAGTTAAATGTAGTTACAGGCAGTTTGAGTTCTCATTGTTCTGAACATTAACCTGTTAAATGCTTCATTCAGCTTAGCTCAGTGTGTATAATATGAATATGATGTGGTCAACGGCTCTTCCCAGTAGCCCTAGAGGAGGTGGTCACCATCCAGTCAATCACCATTGTACCGCTATTGGTGTGATGATGGTGGTGAACGCTGTCATCGCCATGGCAACCACTGTCTGGGATCGAGACGTAACTCCCCTTTCCTGTTCCCACCAGGTCTCGTTCGGGCTCTCGGACCGGGGACCGTTTGCGTCGGCAGGGCCGCAGTGCTGGCTCTCGCCGCGGGGGCAGCAGCAGTGCCAGCCCCCCTCAGTCCCCCATGCACAGCCGCTCCCCCTCCCCTGCCCTCCGGCACGCCGCTTCCACCACAGTGGCTCTCTGTGACAAGCTAAGAAAGTGAGTGCCCCCCGCCCCCGTTTAAAAATGGCGAGAGCCGTCGCATGGTGTTCCCCGCCGGACTGACCGAGCTTCTCCTCTCCCTCTAGGCCTGACATTCCTGCTGGTAAAGAGACGGGAGCTGCCAAAGTCAGTAAGAATTTGATCTGGCTGTGTTTGTCGCTAAAGTCCGCGCCTCAAATCTGACAGGCTGACAGGGTCGTCACTCAGGCCAGGGAGTCCGCCCCCTTTCTGCTCAGAGGCCGCCCCTCCCCTTCCCCACGCACAAAGTGCTTCACGTTCATTTCCAGCTCGAATACCCTAATTCTCTTTGTGACACGTATACATACACACACACATGCGCACTCGGAGGCTGAATGTCTGCGTCCTGTCTGTCGCTGACTGGACGCGAGGAATTAAGATGCATTTATTTCCCTCCCCTTCTGTTTGTGCTTTTCTTTGCCCGTCTATCGGTATCCTGTCTGTGTGGTAGAGAGAGGTGAGGGCCCCCAGCTTCTTATACATCTGTGGGATTTGTGTGCTCCTGTTAAATTCATTTATTCATGTATTATGTAGCTTTTTGTTTGTGTGCAGTTGGGGCGGGGGGGGGGGGTGGTGCGTTGTATTGACCACAAGAGACCATGTTCTGGCCTCGGGGAGGGAAGAGTTTCTTTGTGATCTCTGACTCGTCCGGGACGTCTGTCCTCGAGTTTGTTTAGCCTTGGCGTGTCACGGCACACATGCTGTGTGTTGGATAACAAGGTGAGCAGGCAAAGGAGAGAGAGAGAAAGAGAAAGAGAAGGACAGTGAGGCCCAGGTGTAGCGCTGCAGGGCGAGGGTGGTCACGGAATTTCAGCAGGCTTGTCAGGGCAGGCAGAAGCAAGCAGACAGCAAACCAGTCACACAGGATGGAGGACGGAAACCTACATTTTTAATTTAATTTTTTATGAGGGGTTTTATGTTCAGGGTGATGGACTGTAAGGAGACTCTGAATTGGGTGAGTGTAACTGGGGTGTGAAGAAAGTGTAGATCCCGACAGCCGTGAAATGGCCGCCGCCCACTCTGGCAAATCCTCGTCTTTCCCAGACTAGCGTGGCGAGCAGGGATGTCGCTCTAGGCGAGAGAGCGGATATCAGAGGGGCGGGATTGATGTTGACCAAACTTGTATGCGAGTATGACTGTACGCCCAAGCGCCTGGGAGTCAGGCAGTATCTGAACGGCAGAAGCTGCCCCCACCTCGGACGGGAGCCGTGGGGGAAAAAATGCCCCCATTCAGCAGTCTGAGCCAAGCCACGCCAGCCCAACCCACCCCCTGCTTTTTAACTCACTCGACTCGGTCCAGCCTTCTCTGAGGCAGAGCTGCCCGCTTTGTTAGGTGTTTTGAGGGAAAGGCGTCTCTTTGTCTGATGGTGTGTGTGTGTGTGTGTGTGTGTGTGTGTGTGTGTGTGTGTGTGGTGGTCCTCCTCTCTGAGAGCACACTGTAGTTTCATGAACCCGGGTGTGGCTCAGACTGCTCTCTGATGGCGGTTAGTAGCCTTGCCGCACCCCAGCACCAAACCCCCCCCCACCGAATCTTATTCCTGACCATGTGCTGACATGCCTTGTGTCTGTTACAGCCCAAAATGACCCCCCAGGAGAAGCTGAAGCTCCGGATGCAGAAGGCTTTGAACAAGCAATGTGAGCACGTGCACACACACACACACACACACACACACACACACACACACACACACACACACACGCCCCTAGTGAAAGCTCAGTCCCCACCCCTGATTGGCGCAATGCTACGCGGCTTAACACTCGCACAACTTCAGGCAGCAGGGATAGCCGTCTAGCTGGGAGGGCCCGGCATGTGTTTACTGTGGGATGAGACTGTCCATCTCTTACTTAACGCCAGATCACTTATGAATATAAACATAAATACTGGAGCAACTAATGCCAGCATCGCTGTGCGGAGCATTCACAGAGCGGCAGTAGGCCAGGCACTTTTCCTCGTTATGCAGCGTGGCATGATGGGGTCTCCCCCCCCCACTGGGACTACTGGAAACACTGGGAGCAGGTCAAGGTCTGACTCTAGAGAAATTGACGCTTTCCTGTCTGCCCTCAGCCAAGGCGGATAAGAAGGCAGCCCAGGTGAAGATTCAGCAGCAGGAACACAAGCGGCAGGTGCGTGGTCATATTCTCTCACGTGTGAGAAACACGGCCCAGCCGGTCCCGGTCACTCTCCTCCCTGTGGCAACATCGCAGGCTGCCTGTTCCTCTGCAGATGATCCTTCCACAGCTCTCTAGTGCATGCTCTCCTCACGGCTGTGCACTTATCTTTCTCTTCCCCCCTCACTACTGTAGGAACGGGAGGGTGAGCTGAGAGCCATGGCACGCAAGATCCGCATGAAGTAAGTGCACACGTGGGTTGACCTCAAACGCCGTGCTGGCGGGATGTTGCACAGGGGCTGGTCGTTTTGTCCCGGGGCGGTGTTGGTAATGCCAGTGGTGCCCGTTCCAGGGAACGTGAGCGGCGGGAGAAGGAGAGGGACGAATGGGAGAGGCAGTATGGAAGGCAGAGTCACTCCCCCTCCCCCACCTACAAGTACGGTGAGTAGCCGCGTACATGCAGTTTTAGAGCTTCAAGATGCCATCGTCATGTGATAAAGTGCGGAGACCTGACAATACTAATAAATCTTTATTCTGTACCCAGGCCGGGAACATGGCTCATCCAGAAGGTATGTGAAGACTTCACACACACACACACACACACACACACACACACAGACGCAGATACCCAGGGGCCTCCCCAAGCACTCAGGGCCACTTCCACCCCAGCTGAGTCTCGCCGTGTGTGGGATAGAATGCCAGGGAACAGGAACACAGCCCCCCGTGTGCTGGGGAGAGAGCTGTCGCAGCAAACCCGCCCCCAAATTGTCACACCGCAGGATTCACAGCGGGTGGGATTCAAAGTTGGTTTTTCCTTCTTTCCTTTTCCTTTTCTAAATGACTTACTGGTCCTGTGTATAAGGAAGCTTCAGTTGGTAACATGGGTATTTCATCCTGTAATGAAAATGAAATGAAAATGTTTTCATTTAAATCTAGTGTGATGTGATATTAGCCAGCTCTGGATGATTCCAGGAGAGAATGAATGTTTGTTTATTATAAGACAATCAGTACTTTGTAGGTTTCTGTGTGGGTATTACAGTATAACACCTTTCCCCTCAGGAGGTCTCGTTCTCGTTCACGGAGTCCATACTACAGATACTAAGAGATGAACCCCCACCCAGAAAAAACACTTCCTCCACGTCTTCTGTTAGCCGGACCTCTTGGCTGTGGTCTTCACACAACCCCCCCCACCTTGTAAAGTATTACAAGGAAGTAAGCCCAGATCACGTTCAAAATTTCCTGAGTACAAGATCCTGGTTGCATTCAGGTGGCTGCTTACTGTTGTACTGCCATTGAGGACCTGGTGGAAGATGCTGAACCGCCCATCCCCACATTATATACATTCGGAAATTAAACGAGGATCTTGTGGCTTAGCGTTGGTCTGCGTCTGACTTTGTGGATATCTAATGGCACTGGAGGAAGAGCTGGGAAGGCAGAAAAGACGGTCGGTTGTGCCACAGAAGAGAAATGCACCCCCCATGTAAATAAATTCCCTCAGATTTCAGATGAAGTACCATGAATATAAATTGGGCTAATTTGATTTTAAGTATCTCACTTTCCATACTCAATCTCTCCCTGGCAAATTATACTGTATATACTGCCCTGTTATTAGTGATTGTAAAGGCAAGTTATTTTTTTGTGTTATTGGTAAATAACTCTGCTTACTGCGATGTTCCAAATAAAAGGCATATAAATAATATTCTACACCTTGGTTTTTTTTTTTTTTTTTTGGTGAACCTCCGGTCACTCTTTGGTGTATGTGAGTATGAGATCACCCTGCCTTGAGCCCTACGAAGTGAAAAGGCCTTTGACGTGGAGAGCCACATTGGATAAATTACAGGGTCCCCCCCAAACAAGCAGTACCAGTTCATATCCGCCAAGGTTAACACATCGATTAGTGTTAATGTGTTCATAAACAAACTGCAAAAATTAATGTGCAACAATGTATACCCATTTAGCTTTTAATTTGTGCCACTAATTTGAAGTGATTGACTTCAGAAAGTGCCCTCAAAATATTTCAGGTTGCTTCTGTTTAAATAAAACCTGCTTAAACAGGCGTCTGGAGTAGGGCTTCTATTTCCCTCCACCAAGAGTTTCAAGGACTTGATTGGATGCGAGCAACCAATGTGAACATCTCTGTGTGATAATCCAAGATTAACCACGGCTGACAGATTGGGAATACCAGTCTACCATGAGGACAATATACCTGCACATTGGAGTAAACTCTGACGTGGGTTCTGATATTCCAGCTTCATTCCCTGTCTTCCAATGGCTTATTCTAATCAGGATATGGGACCCTATCACAGGGTTGCATAAGGCAGGGGTATGTCCTGGATTGGATGAGAGTCAATTGAGGCACATAAACACACTCATACAACACAAATAATTTAGGGAGGTGATGTCATTGGACTGTCAGAGGAAACCCGGAAGTGAGAGGAAGAACATGCAAACTCCACACACATAGGATGGGAGTCACATCCCAGCTCTGGACACCCACAGCAATAGTGCTACCTTCCGTCACTTATTCAGTGATGTTTATAGAGGGTATGTGTGAGTACCTGCTATCTTAGAAACTGAAAAAAAAAACCCAAAAATGTATTCTTTTCCCCAAAATGAAACGTGAGAATCTTTGCACGGTTCTCCATAACACAGGAAGGCTCCATTACACTAGGTTTAGGAAAGTCGATTTCTTGAGGGCGTTCAGGGCGTGTTGGTTTTGCTTCTACTTAACGTCCTGAATGTTTCCCTCATTGTTCGGATAAGAAGTTGCCTCAGCCGGTGTTCCTGGTTTAAATCATTTAATACTTGAGAAGTCACTCAAAAGATAGAACCGTTCAAAAGGCTGCAGTTCCCCACCTTTGTTTTACCGGCTGTGCCAACCCGGCAATGTCTCAACATGACTGTGTGGTCCAGCCGGAAAACGTAATGCCTGGCATCGTGCCCATTCTGTGCCACCCTGGGAGAATAACCATACGCCACTGTGAAACTCTCAATAGTGTAACAGTCTACCATTTCAACACCGTGGTCATCTACGTCCTCTGAAAAATGCTGATTATTTTAAAACAGCTCGAATGGGCAATTCAGTGTCATGATACACATAACTGCGCACAGATAATACAGAATCATGCCACAGTTTAATCCTACACCAAAATTACCGGTCAACATTCACATTTTTCTAAAGGGTTGCGTATCCTTTTGTGAAAGCAACACAGTAAAATACTAGACTGGCAACTTCACCGGCTGAGAACTGAACCACAGATTTCTGTTTGATCTACCTCGACAAGTTCCCTCCTGAGGCAAATGAAACATGATATCAATGTTGTCTTCCAGTTGTTCCTTCCTCGACTGGCCTCTAAAAAGACGTTTTCGGGCGTGGAGTGTCTTGTCAGCAGGCGGCGCTGAATTCTTCTCTTACCCCAACCCCCATTAAAGTTGCAATTATCTGAAACAGTACAGCTCTAATTCCAAGCAAACATTATACTCATGGAAGAAACATCTGCTAATATATAAGTATTTACATGCATAAAAAACGCACTTATTTGGTAGTATATTTTGTTTTAGACACATTTAATGATTTTGATTAATTTGTTAATTAGGATTATTAACTGAATAACATCTATCGCAGTGTGTGCGCTTAAGTGCTACTCTCTACTAATCTAGAAAGGCAAAAACGAAAAGTAAAGCTTTAGTTTCGGAATCAACCGGCCACACGAACACCTGGCTTGTGCGTCCTCGATAACTGAACCCACTTCCTCTTCACCCACATCCTTCAAACAGAGTACGCAGGGGTGCCCGGGCACTGCAGTTTTAATTACAGCACACGGCACGTTTTCACGAAAAGAGAGACAACACAGTGTTTTTGCATATCAAACTTATAAAACGGTGGCAATCCCGAGTGTAACTGTGCCGGGATGTCGCGCATTTCGGAAGCGGTGTGGAGCGAAGCATGAGGCGGCTGGGGGCGGGGTCGGGGTCGGAGGATCACTAACGGGCGGCGCCTACTGTTATGCCTCCCCAGCCCCTTCTCCTCATACGCTGCGGGGCTCATAGCCTGAACTTGAACACCGTCTGTGAGTGAGGACTGCAACGTCGGCCGTGGCTGAGAAGTAGTCACTCAACTCCGATCTCTCTCGCTATCTTACAAAATCTTATTAACGTTATATAGAGATTCGAGGGGACGCAAAGCAGAGACCCCTCGATCCCGGGTGCGAACAAGATGTCCCGACGTAAACTCGGCAGCCGACCGCAACACCTGAGTACAATTCAAGGTAAGTTTTATACTAGAGGATCGCATTATTTATCGCTGATCGCAATACTGGTACATTTAAATCATACCGCCTTTCATTCCGTCCCTTCTGCAACTGGCCGAGCGGATTAAATGGGGCACTACTATATCCCTCCGGCAGCAGAGTTTGTAATTTCACTTTTCTCTAAGTCCAGGTTGCGTGCACCTTGACGTTAAACTTCAGTCAAATGCATACTGTTAAGAAACCATCTTAGGTGCTGTGCCCAGGTCGTTCTTGTTTTCTGCCCGGTTATGTGTTTATTAGTCCTACCTGGTCGAGGTTGTAAAACAATATAGGCTACGCATCGACATTTTCTGACTCTAGTAGTGTACAATGCACCGCACTTCCTTATTGCATCTTGCCGGTAAAGCAGGTTCTGCCTCGTTTTTTCTACGTTTAAAGTCTTTATATTTATCTTTTTTTGACAAGACAGGAGCGCTTCTTAGGAATGTGGCGCAGACCGCGTGTTAGAGACGCGCAGTCCGTGTGACACAGAAGGAGGGGGAACTTACTTATACCTTCGCTTTCTCTCCATTAATTTTACTCCCCCCTCCCTATCTTTTATGCCCTCTGAAATGAATGCATACTTCGTAGAATATTTTTTTTTTCTCTACTCACTGGCAAAGTTATCTGACCTCCGCAATTTTCATTTCCCCGTACCAGTATTCAGAATTTTTCTTTTTCTTTATTTTTTCGTTAAGTCTTTAGTCTCCTGTGCCTCCCTGACCACAAACGTCCTGACCGCGCCTTGTTCGTAGAGGTGCTGCACGAACCCTAGGCATGATACGAACAGGAAAGGTGACATTTTTGAATAACCACTTGTGAAATATTTCCTCTTCAGCACTGTCTGTACCTGTTCCAGCACTGATGACTTCGCTGGGGCAGGTGTATCCAGTCCTTCACTCTTACCATGCTCTCACGACAAAACAAAAGCCATCGAGCGGTATATTGCTGGTGGCCCGTGTTCAGGACAGATAACGCTGATAACGTAGGATCCTCACTCAGCGTTATCACCGGGTCGCTCCTGCGCTCCTTGTAACGCACGCGTCTATCTAGTCCTGGGGTGCGGGACAGCTGAAAGAACTCGTTTATTAAATCAGTCAGTCCTATCGCATTATGAAAGCCTAATAATTCGGTGATGTATATGGATTCTGCTGTCCATCAGCTGTTTGGAGGTGTTGGGTTTGACACTTTTGCGCGAGCTCTTTAGAAGGGAGTCTTGCATTGTGTGTGTCCTCCTTTTTGTATCTTAGCATTCGTTATCTGACGTATGCCATATGAAATTATGGTCGTCGTTCACACTCTGATGTTTACAGATGCTGCTGTTGTTGGTACATGAGAGAGAGAGAGAGAGAGGGAGGGAGGGAGCGAGAAAGACAGAGATAGATTTGTGCAGCCAAGACACCTGCCTAAATGACCGGCTGGCAGTAGCAGGAGGAGTTGAAGTGGTGCTTCTGAGAGGAAGTGGTCAGTGTTTGCTGACCAGACAGAGGTTGCTGACAAAAGATAGACTGGGGGGGGGGGAGGGGGGGTAATATTTAACTGAGCTGTCCAGCTTCTTACTCATTTTAAATTCCCCAGTTCAAAACAAAAAGAAAATAGAGAAAGAAAAATGTCAAGCACAGGGAGCTAAATATTTGCTCTTCATCGTCGTCCGTCTGTCTTTGATCTGTCTTCCCAACACGTACGGCTTTAAACGCGTTTTCCTCTTCTGTGCATCTGCAGATGCATCTGAGTCGGTCGTCGCCGCTACCGCCGATCCCATGGCCGGGCCGCTGCAACTGGAGAGGGCGTCGCAGGTAGAGGCGGGAGGCCGTGACCTCCTGACCTGTGGCCAGTGTGGACAAGCCTTCCCGCTCGCTCAAATCCTCGCCTTCATCCAGCACAAGCAAGGCGGCTGCGGCGTGGACGCGGTGTGCCAGGGCCAGGCTGGTCTCCAGGGCCATACCCCGCCCTCCCCAGCCAGTCGCTCGCTGCAGCGGGGCCCTCCGGTGGCCGGCGGGAGGCTCGAGTCGGGTTACGTGGAGCTGAGGAAGGCCACGGACCAGAGCCGGGGGGAGGATCTCTACATGAAAGCTGAGCACAGAGCAGGTGAGTGTCGGCCCCTAATTAATGTTTTTGTCCCCCTCCGTTTAACGAACTTCCCCCAGTCCGACTCATTATCCCTGCGTTGCTGTGACGGTGACGCCTCTGTGAGTTAAAGACATTGGCGCTAATTATGTGGAATAGACCGGCAGCCCTGCACCATGGCCCTGGGGGTGGAGGGGGGGGAACGTTGGGGGGCGGGAAGGGCCAACCCAAAGCTCCCTGAGCTCCCAAGCACCTGAGCTCACCCTCATCTCCTTGACTCAGTCTCTCAGGTGAAGTGTCCAGGTAAACACTGCACAGGCAGGACACCATGCCCAGCCTGCCTATCCCCCCTCCAAATGCAGAATGGTACCTTCCAAGTCGCCATGTACCATTAATCTCCACAAAAGTCCATCTACACCATTAATTTCAGAGTGTTTTGAAATAATGTTTCACTGCTAGTCGTACTGCATATGATCGGCATGTGACTAATCAAATTTGAATTTGATTTCTTTTGCTGCCACAGAGTTATTCTAATAAACTAGAGGCTGTCGTCGGTAGCATTCCTGTCCTGGGGGGGGTTCCAGTGTTAAAAAATCTTGGGTTTTTAAAAACGCGTAGTGTAGCTTAGCTCTACTTCATGAGGGAAGGGCAAAAATAAAAAATAGGTCAGCTAGGTGTTGGGTTTGCAGGCGTTGTGAGTTAAGGGCCTGCAGTTCCTGTCGCAGGCCCCGCTGGCCGTCCATGAGCAGGCATGCGCTCAGCTGGGGGGGGGTGAGCCAAACCGGCGTCCATCCCACCCCCCACCCACCGCCAACACGGGTCCCAGCCATTTCTCGCCTGCCCTGCGTAGGCCTGCCCGCACTGCGCAGGTGTCAAACTTGCAGCTTGACTCTGCAGTGACACTTTGAAGATATCGGGGGGGGGTATTTTCGAGCCAGCAAGGCGTGCAGAAAATGCACCCAAAGAACCGGTGGCCATGTACAGAGCAGGGGCGCGGGTCTTAAACACCCGTACGTGTGCAGGTCTCCCTGCTCATAAGCATGCCTGGCTGCACTGGCACACGTGCACATGCACACTCCCGTGCGCGCGCGCTCCCGCACATGGTCGCACTTCCTTCCTTTGTGTAATGTTCCCTGAGCCCCACCGAAGTGCGGCTGCTCTCCGTCACGCCCTCTGCTTCTGTCAGTCCACAGCCTCCCGTCTGTGTTTCAGTCCCTCCCTTGCCCCGCTTCTCGTTTCCGCCACCCTCAGCTCGTGAACTTGTGCGGTCTGGCCCTCGGCGCTCAGTGCCCTATCTCTCGTTCTCTCAAACCCCCTGGCTGTATGAACGTGGCAGAGCGCGGCCCAAGGTGAGATATCGCCTCTCAATCCTCCTGCTTGTTTACGCTTTTATTTTCCAGCTCGGGCAAAAAAAATAGACAAAAAGAATCTAGTCTTTCGGTGAAATGATCTCTTTTTTTTTTGCCCAGAAAATGTGACCGTCTCGTGGATGAAGGGGGCATGCATTTGTGCCAGTGTGTGCCCTTCATGTGTGTGTTCAGAAATGACTGTAAGGGGCCTGAGCTGAATTTTAAAAGTGAAAGATGCAGTCAATCTGAAAGACGTGTCGCGCAAAGTGTCCTTTCAAAAACAGGTAGAAAGTTGCGAGATAAACCGTCCGCCAACGTTTCAGTCTGTCCACCCACTTCCTTTCTGCTTTTATTTCATATTTTAAAAAATGTGTTACAGGGCTCCCTTCTATTCCCCCCCACCCCCTTTCTTCTTGCCTGCCCCCCCCCGTTGCCCCATTCCCGGGGGAGAGGCGACTCTGCTTGCCGCTCGTTAGAGCTCACAGCCAATCTGCATTTTTAATTAGCAGTTATTGCCGCTGCTTAATATTCAAGTGCATCCCCAGGCCAAATGGGAATCCTTACAGAGAAAGAGACAAAAAAAGAGAAACCAGCTCGGTATTATATTTCACACCAGGATACAGAGACAAAGCACCCCCTCAACCAACCTCACCACCCCCCCCACCGAGGGGGAGAGAGGAGGTTGTACAAGGGTGGGAGTTTCATTGGGATGGGAATGGGGGGGGGGGGGGGGGGTGTTGTGGGGTGTGGTGGGGGTGTTGGTGTGTGGAGAGAAAAAAAAAAAGAAAAAAAAAAAAAAAAAAAAAAAAAAAAAAAAAAAAAAAAAAAAAAAAAAAA
>JAODKC010000039.1:10104958-10143887 GCA_026777985.1 Mormyrops attenuatus | reverse complement strand
CTCTTTCTCTCCCTCTTTCGCCCCTCTCTCCCTATCTATATCCTTGCTCACTCCTCCACCACCCTCTTGATTCATCGTCCTCCCGGTTCACTGCTGTCCCGCGCATGTGCGTCTCCTACGCGTTCATCCACTCCGACCCTCCTCCCTCTCTCTCTCGCATTCTCACCTCCTTTGTCTCCCCCCTGCAGTTCTGGCAGTATGGCGAGTGGGTGGAGGTGGTGGTGGATGACCTGCTCCCTGTCCGCAGTGGTCGCCTGCTCTTCAACCACTCCCGGACCCTCAATGAGTTCTGGAGCGCCCTGGTGGAGAAAGCCTATGCCAAGTCAGTGTGTGTGTGTGTGTGTGGATTAGGTTTATATTAGTGTGCAGTGTCGTCCCCAAAATGATCAGAAATTATTTGTTGTACTGCCATTACACCTGCCCCCCGCCACCATTTTTAGAGAAACAAACAAACAAACAAGCAAATAAACACAAACAAAAGACTTAATGACTGAGGAATAATGTGAGTCCTGAGGTTAAACCATTTGAGAGTCGCTGTTTTAGGCTGTTAATTAATGTCATTGGCAACTTTAGCCAAATGTCAGCATGCGTCCCAAAGCAAAAAAGTGTAGCAAGAGGACAGCAGGCTCTGGCAATGTAGAAGAAAAACAGGCAGAAGGTTTTTCAAAAGCAAACAGATATGAATTTATGCCCCCTGCGCTCTATAGACCCCCTTTGTTCAAGTTTGTTCCACCCCCTATGCACCTAGAGTTGCCTAATCTCCCGTCTCCACCCCTTACAGGATGATCGGATGCTACAGCAGCCTGAAAGGGGGCAATATTTCCGAAGGCATGGAGGATTTCACGGGGGGCATTGCGCGCACTATCTCTGTGAAGTCTCGCACCCCCACAGGGCTGTGGAAAATCCTCACCGCCTCACTGTCCCGCGGTACCCTGCTGAGCTGTTTCATACAGGTACGCACACGTGCACACGCAGTCCTCTTTCTGTCTGCCCGCTCACACAAATAATGCACACCTGTGTGTTTTCCCCTCTTTTTGTGGATATGTAATCGGTGGTATGTAGTTAATGGCTTAGACCACTGTGCCTGCAATCAGAAGGTTGTTGGTTTGAATCCCCGTGTTGCCAGTGGGCTGAGCAAAACCCATAACC
Organism: Mormyrops attenuatus; assembly: GCA_026777985.1. Lineage (NCBI taxonomy): Eukaryota > Metazoa > Chordata > Actinopteri > Osteoglossiformes > Mormyridae > Mormyrops > Mormyrops attenuatus. The sequence goes on along the minus strand of JAODKC010000039.1, from coordinate 10,142,738 downwards.
CCCCCATACCCCCCCAGCCAGTGATTGGCTGACCCAGCCATCTCAAGAAAATGTATGTTGCTTTGGATAAAAGTGTCTGATAAATTTTTTAAAAAGACCCATGAATGGTATGGCAAACTGGAGGACAGAAGGGGCATTTTATTATCGCCTTCAGGATATAGTGAAGAGCAAATATCTTTCAAGATCTAACAAAAGACAAGCTGGCAGGAAGGCGGCACAGCCTCTGCTTAAAGAAAACAACTGCTTTATGTACTTAAAAATTAATAATTGAGTATGGAATTATCTGGGGGGATCCCCCAGAATCTGTCGCTTTGAACTGAGAGGTCTGATCCGGCCCGGTTGGCATACTGCCACCGCGGCCCTCATGAGGCGATGATGATGAAGGATTAATATTTGATTACTGGCGCATGGTTGGGCTTGTCCCTGGACCTCGTCCCTTCCCGGGAGCATTCACCCCCTACCCCCATCTCACATATACGTTAACCCATCTCCCTCCCTGCGTCATATAACACAATGCACACACTCACAAACATGATCATGTGGTTCCCTGTTAGCAGTAGCTAACAGATCCTGAAATTTCCTGAACTTATTTCTTCTGTCTACAGGCTGCTAATTTGCAAGAGATTGGGACTGTGAATAAACAGGGACTGGTGAAGGGTCACGCCTACGCGATCACGAACACCGATCGGGTGAGGCCTTACCGCACGCGGCCCTGACGCACACTCACACCCCAGTGATCGGTGCAGACCAGGGTTATCGTTAACGCAAATTAAAAGCATAAGAAAGCGTTGTAGCAAACTGAAATAAAATCAGATAGGAAAATAAAAATTAAAAACTAAACAAAAACTATATGTATTACTTCCAAATCTAACCTAAATTAAATATAAAAGCATTAAAAGTAATTTGTTTATCTTTAATGACCATTAATAATACCCAGAATATGTTTTGCCCATATTGAGGACTTTAGTAGATCATTCGCTCTCTGTATTCATGTTGGATTCTCTAAACATCAAACACATAAAATATCTCCACATCTTTCTCTCCCTAAAATAAATTAGTAACTTAAACTGAAAATACAATACATAAAAACTAAATAAAAATGTATCTTTAAAATAAGAACTAATATAGCCACACTGAAAACTAAGAAACACAGAACTGAATATCAAATGAAAATTGAAATTCATATAAAAACAGAAACTAAATGAAGAAGTGAATACTATCATGACACTGGTGCAGGCACACTGATCCCGGTGTGCGTTACAGACATCACACTTTGTCATTCATACACTGTCTGACACTCTCTGCTTTATATTCTTGGTATGAATGGTGAGATATGGCTGAAGAGCTGTGTAATGCAAATCGCGTGGGTGCCTACGCATGTTTGTGTGTGTCTGCAGGTGCGAAAGAAGTCGGGCGAAGTGCTTCTGCTCCGGTTGAGGAACCCCTGGGGATTCGTGGAGTATTCTGGGCCCTGGAGTGATAAGTATGAGTATCGCCTGGTGGGGCTCGTCGATGGCCGCCCGCGCCGAACCACTGCAGTACGGGCGGCGGTGTCTGTGTCCCTCCCGCAGGTGTAAGAACTGGGACGATGTGGACACTGCTGAAAAGAAGCGCATCCAACTGATCAAGGCGGAGGATGGCGAGTTTTGGTGAGTTATCGCAACACACACACACACACACACACACACACGCAACACATACAGATTAATACCCAAGTCTATTTGCAAAGGGTCAATGTGATAGTGTGAGGTGGCTCAGTGGGTTAGGGCACTGTGCCTGTAATCAGAAGGTCGCGGATTCAAATCCCAGGGTCAGCAGAGTGATTTCGCTGTTGGGTCCTAGAAAGAGGCTCCTAACACCCATCTATTCCAGGGACTGAATGCCTGCCCCTACTTTCTCAAAAACACGTAGTGTGTATGAAACTAAAATCTAGCTGATAATATTTTGCTGCAGATACAATCGATTTGATGAGAATACAGTTATGCACCACATAATGCCGTTTCGGTCAACAACGGACCACATGTGCAACAGTGGTCCCTCAAAATTACAGCAGAGCAGAAAAATTCCTATCGCCTAGTGGCGTCATAGCCGTCGTAGCGCAACGCATTACTCACCCGTTTGTGGTGAAACCTACTGCGCTGCCAGTCGTATAAATGTATAGCACATACAATTATGTACAGTATACAATATTTGATAATGATAACTACGTTACTGGTTTATGTATTTACTATACTGTACTTTTTGTCATTATTTAGGCGATAGCATACAGTATAGCCTAGGTGCGTAGTAGGCTATACCAGTGTTTCCCAACCCAGTCCTCGGGGAGCCCTGGACAGTCCACTTTTTTGCTCCCTCTTAGCTCCCAGCGCACCTGTACCATGTATTCGGTGTTCCTGATTGGCTGGGAGCTGGGAGGGAGCAAAAACACGGACAGTCCGGGGTTCTCCGACGACTGGGTTGGGAAACACTGGGCTATACCATCTAGGTTTGTGTAAATACACTCTATAATGTTCCCACAACAACAAAGTTGCCTAATGCCACATTTCTCAAAATGTATCCCTGTCCTTAAACCAAGCATGACTGAAATAATAATAATGAACTTGCATATTATGATTCTTTTAAAACAAAGTACAATAAACTCAAATTGATGAATAGTCGCAAACACTATTTAGACGAGAGCAAATGGCAGGACATGGTGCGCCTGTTCTTCTGCGTGCAGGATCAGCGTGGAGGACTTCAAATCGCTCTTCGACTCAGTGGAGCTGTGCAGTGTGAGCCCGGACTGCCTCTCCGAGGAGGAAGTAGGACAGGAGCACCCGTCCTCCACCTGGACCATCACCTCCTACCAGGGCTCCTGGGTTCCCGGCTGCACCGCGGGGGGCAGTTCCAAATTCCCCCGTAAGCGTGTGGTTCTGTGACTTACATGCTTATTCGTGCGTATGGTTTCACACTTTTTCATAAAGAGTTAAAAGTTAAGGGGAGGATTTGCTGACTACATATTCACACCCAGGCAAAGTCACACATGAGTAAAGCAAACTCAGAAGCACTTATTAATCAGACCCTTCGCATACGGCTCTCCCTCTAATCAGCCATTTTGCAGTTAAAATGCTCCCAGAATGATCACAGACCAGCGTGGTGACGCGGCCGATCAGCAGGTAACACTCTGGCCTTATTTTGATGTTGTGGCGACAATTTTTCAAGCCCACACAAATATCTGCGAATGCAATCAAAAAACAAAAAATACCATTTTATTTGGTTACTTACAGTTAAGGTTAGGGCCGGGTATGGGGTTAAGATTGACATTCACCCCATACCTGCATTGGTCTCCTCCAGGAACTCTGGTTTTGTCCCATAATCCAAGAACAAAAATTGCCATCTGTAAATGACCCCTATGGTGTGTGAGTGTGACAGCCCATCCAGGACGTCCCTGTCCTTTCTGGGACATGCTCCAGGCACAACATGGCCCTGAACTGCATGTGAAGGACGTAATAATGCTGATTAAATGTAGATTGGTCAATTTATTTATTGTAGAATTGCTCGTAATACACAGTGCTGTCGTCTGTCTCCCTTATTACTCTTATCCAATCAAAAAGAGTTTTGTCGACACGTCATTATTGTCTACATTAATAGCCAAGGCATGTTGCTTGCAAGCCACAAAGTCTTCCTCCATCTGTCTCAGGCTCCTTTTGGAGGAACCCACAGTTCAGGCTTGTCCTCTCGGAGCTGGACGACTATGAGGACGAGGACGAGAGCCCCAGCAATGGAGGCGGGAATGACACGGATGTCAATGGAGGTGCCAAACCGGCGGGCCAGGCGACCCCGAAACCAAAGGAAAAAACACTGAAATGCACCATGGTGGCAGAGGTGCTGCAGAAGAACAGGAGGCAGAAGGAACAGATCAATTTCCTGCAGGTCGCTTTCCACGTTTACCGAGTGAGTGAGGAGACAGACTGTCGGCATTGCCACGGCCGTCTCTCAGTGGCTTATTGCTTGTTTCCATCCCTTAGTGAATAGCAAACTGCCGCACAGTTTGTCAGAAAGTAATACACTATCTCGACCGTGCTGCCCAGGGGGCGTGGTTAGAAATTCTGGGCCTCTTGATAAAATGGCACTTTGGCCAAGGGCATGACTTTGGGTTGAGCACCGGGGGGGGGGGGGGTGAGGTCTCCAACCATTTAAGGCAGTCCAAGGGGGGTGTATTGGCTGGTTTTGATTATTGGGGGGGTTAAAACCCCTCCATCCCTTATAATTTACGCCCATGACTTTAGCATATTGAAGGACCCCTTATGGTGTCCCCCCCCAAATCTGCCAGGGTTTCCATGCAGCGACTGCGCCCCTGTGGCTGCCACTTTAATAAAAAATCAAAAACATTCAAGAAGTGCATCTATCCCATAATTCTGCTTGATTGTCGTTCATTTTGCTATTTTTTCTATCTTTCTTTTTGATGATGAATTTGTCCCTCCCTAGCTCCACCTGCTTCTCACACATCATCACCCCCCCCCCCCCTTCTCCATCCACGCAGGTGGACGGCAACCCCAGTACCCTGGATGAGAAATTTTTCTCCTCCAGGCAGCCGGTGGCCTCTTCCGGCTCGTACCAGGCGGTGCGGGGTGTGCGCCGCAAGGTCCGCCTCAACCCGGGTAACTACGTGGTTGTGGTCTCCACCAGCCGGCCCAACCAAGCAGGAGACTTTTTCTTGCGGCTGTTCGCTAAAAGCGGAAACACGCTGGGGTACGAACAGCGATATGAACGGGGGCTTCTGCACTGGGATGGAGCCCTTTTAACCAAGTCTGACTGCTGTGTTCCATAACTTTGCGTTGCAGGGACCTCGATAACACCTGCTCCTCCAACTTCAACACGGTGAGCAAACTAAGGCTGACCTGCTCTACACTATAACGCACGAGCGGCCATGAATTAGGGGCTGTTAAGGAGACGGTTGCAGCCATCTTATCAATTTCATTTTTCCGTATTTTCTCATGAAATCCAAAATCTTAGGACTGCTACCTTACAATAACATGAGCATCCTTCACTTTGGCTTCAGCTGGTCAGTGGTCTGTCGTGCTTACAAGAGGGTAATGCAGGTCCAGAAAAGTCCAGGATTTTGTTTCAACCAAGCAGTAGAGTATAAAGAGACAGTCACAGAGCACTCAGATGGTTGGATGAAACAAAATCTTGGTCTGGATTTTTTACGTTCTGGACCTGAACTATCCACCTCTGGTCACACTTCGTGCGAGTGTGTGAAGGAACGTGCCTATGTGTTGCAGGTGGTGCAGTCACAGCCCGTGGCAGCAGATGATTACAAGAGAGTTGAGGAGCTGTTCATCAAGGAAGCGGGAGCAGTATGTACACAGTTCATTGGTCAAAATCATTCACATCTTATGATGTCATTACTCCACCCTCACACGGCTGTGTGCATTTATATCATATACAATATTCATTTATTTTAAATTACTTTTCTTTCCTTGTAGGATGAACGGCTGGATGCGCTGGAGCTCATGAAGTTGTTGAACTCAGGTCAGACACCAGCCCTTCCACTCGGGCGATTTCACCGCTCGGCCGGCGCTTGCGTTTTAACGTGCCGCGCAGTTCAGTACTAACACTGGCCACAAGGTGGACCACAGGCGTCCGGTTCTGTGTGGCGAGCCACGCTTCTAGGAAAGCGAGGGGAGAGCCAAGAAAGCTGTGACGCGGTCGAGGGCTTATTTTTGTGTCCATGATTCAGTTAAAAATATATCTAGAACAGCGTGTTGACTTATTCAGATCTATTGTTATAAACGGATGACGATGATGAATTGCTATTATTACAATTAATATTATTACTAACAGTATTAGTGTTAATAATAGTCGTAATTTGTAGTAGTATTATGTTCATAATTTGTTTTTTTAATTATTCATAACTATTTATTAAATCAGAGAAACACTCCTACTTCCGAATCATTAACCAGAAGGCACTTCACCTGAGTACACGGTAATTTCTAATCTCTCCCTGCGGCGATCTTTGCTGCTTCTTTCTCGCTGTGGCTTCCTCTTCCCTTCCCCGCACCGCTCTCAGTGCTCGACAAGGACTACCACCTCCCCCTGGAGACCTGCAGGCAGCTCATTTTCGCAGAGGATGTATCCTTCGCCCATCACGGCCAGCCGCCGCCCCGTCCCCTTCCCGTGTCCTTTCCTGCGCCGGTGTTTGTTGTTCCCTAACCCCCCCTGCTGTCAGACCGGAGGGAGGAGCAGGTTGACGCTGCCACAGACCGTGCAGCTCCTGTCCTCGCTTCGCAAGCTGCAAGTACGTGTATGCGGGGGATGCAGCCAGTACCTGCACAGCAAACCGACCCCCCCCCCATCCTTAAAATGAACTTAAGGAAAGTCTGTGCCAGGTTTATGACTAAGCTTAATCATAATGGAACTGCAGTGTTGGGAGAGCATGTGGCAGGGATGGTAGTGAGATGATGAATTATTTAAAGTGGTAACTGAGGGATGGATGCGATCTGGCACCGAGTTCGAGTCCTGCAACGGAGGGTGGTGTTCGCTACCGCTGGGGTATTGGGGTATGAGATAGGGCATCCTGGCAGGGGCCCACTTCAAGCCACGAATCACTGCAGTAACGGGCGTGCGCAGTAGATCTAGGGCATGTGAAGGAAGGATTTGGCTTGGCAGGGGTGTGCCTTTCTGAGGAGTGCCGTTTCAGCTGAAACTGTGTGGGGGGGTGGAAATGAACCCAAAAAAAAATAAAAAATCCTAGTCCAACAAGAGTGTTGAAATTGCATCGCCTGTGCAGTTCGACTCTCCGGCTCCTCAGCTGCCAATAAACGGACACGTTTCAGTGACTTGCTGACTTGCCAGAGAAAAACCTGCGGTCTGGCCGGGGGGGGGCGTTCTGCTTCGCACGAGTCGCCCCAGCTTACCGCTGACCCGACAAAAAAACCAGAAACCTTAGGCTCGGTCTAAATTCAGCCTCAGGCAAAGGCCGGCCATCTACGAAGCATGATTTTATATCTCGTTTACAAGCGGAAGGAATCTTCTGCTAAGATAAACACAAGCAAGCAGGTCAGATGTTAAGACGGCGTGTCCATCCAGCCATCAATCCATCTGTCGTCAAACCGCTTATTCTGGTGAGGATCCAGGTGGCCGCATACTGATTGGTTAATACCAGGCCACAGATTCTAGAGCCTTCTGGGGGGTCTCCAGGCATTCCCAAGACAGCTGGAAGCTATAACATCACCAGCCTGTCCAGACTTTGCCCAGAGGCCTCTGCCCAGTGAAACATGCCCAAACAGCTGCCTTGCGAACCAACCAGGTGGCATCCTCATGAGATGACAATAATTTATAGTAATTTTGGGGCAGCCAGCTTTGATGCTCGGTCAAAGCCACTGGTGGTTTAGAAAATATGACCACGTCTTTGTACTAATGACCCATAACCCATCCGTTTAGCATAATCGTATATCCAGTACAGTCACAGTGTGTTTGGAACCTCTCCCAGGAAGAACGAGGCACAAGGATGGTTGAACACCCTAGGGCAGTGTTTCCCAATCCAGTCCTCGGGGACCCACAAACGGTCCATGTTCTTGCTCCCTTCCAACTCCGTGCCAGACAGTCCAAATTTTTGTTCCCAGTAAGGACCTCGAAGGGAGCAAACGCATGGACTGTCTGTAAGTCCCCGAGGACTAGACTGGAAAATATTGCCCTAGATACCCATCCATTGTAGAAAACGTGTTTGTACATTAGGGGCAATTTGTTGATGGTAATGAAGCTCATGCCTTCATACTGTGATTGCAGTCAGAGATTTTTATTAAACTGAAATTCCCCTTGTGGGGACCGAAAAAATGGTCCCCACAAGGTCAAAATAACGGGTTTTTTATCACACTGTGGGGACACTTGGTCTTCACAATGTAATGTATATCTGACCCAAACACACACACACACACACACACACGGACAAACACACACATGTTGGCATACCTATCTAAATCCCAGCAATAAACCTTAACCCCTATCCAGCCCTAACCTTAAACATAAGTAACCAAACAAAATACAAGACTTTCTGCATTTTTACTTTTTTTACAGCAATTGCAGATTTTTATAAAACTGAGGTTATCCCAATGGAGACCTGAAAAAATGTCCCCAAAAGTAATGAAGTTTCAGGTTTTACCACACGATGGGGACATTTTGGACCCCAAATGTGATCTCTGAAACCTACACACACACTGGACATGGGTGCTATAGTGCTACCCGCTCAGCCACCCTGCCACCCTGCCACCCAAAAAGACAAAATGCATAGTTTACACGACATGCATGCCTACAGCCACACACAGAAATACACACGGCCTGCTGTGTTTATATACCGGCGACAGCAGACTGGTTTGATTGTGGTCTTTATCCAGGGCTTTTTCTCTTATAGTAAAAGTATTGTCTTCCAATTTTCCAGTCAATTTTATGTTTGAAAAAACCTGTAAATTAAAGAGCTTTGCAATTTCATTTGGTCAGCATGCTGTATTTGAGTATGATCTATAATTTAGTTGCAGTCTCATTTCTATGATAAAGTTACCAGAAACCATGAAATGGTTGAGGGGAGTCTTGTTTTGACTGAGTTTGCCCAGGATGTCTTTGCAGCACAGATGAATCCCTTTACTTTAGTTTACCCTTGATATTTTTTGTTTTGTTTTGTTTTTTGGTGCTCTGTGTATTTGTCTTTGGTAATGTGATACGTCTGTGAAACAGACGACTGCTTTACGTATAAAACGCCGCATGGCATTCTAAATGACTGGGCGGCATTCTGACTGGCATTGTGACCTCACAGTCCCCAGGGTTGTGGATTGGATTTCTGCGCCGGCTATGCGTGTGTGGAGTTAGCACGTGCTCCCTGTGTCTCAGGTACCTTCCTCTGAGTAATCCAGTTTGCTTTCGTAGCCCAGAGCGATGCGGTTTCGGTGAATCGCTGTCTGGATATAGTGACACTGCCTCAGTGCCCTTTGACGTGTGTTCCCTGTCTTTCCTGGGACGGGCACATTGCGAACCAGTTATCTGGATACAGTTATCTAATACATATTTATCCATGGACCACGGAATGAATCTGAATGGGGGATGTAATTTCAGGGCAGGAGTGGGGAGATTTGGCTAATGCTGCCAATGATGTAACGTTAAATACACAGTCTGAAAATCCAATTGTTAGATTTTAATTCACAACATTCAATGAGTAACCAGTATCATTTGTCTCGCCGAAAAATCACATTTTTGTTTTAAAGCACAGATATAATTCAGGCTGGTTGGCACCCCATCCTGGGTAATTCCCTGCCTTGTGCCCGTAGCTTCTGGGATAGACTCCAGACCCCTGCAGTCCTGAATAGGACAAGAAAATGGATGGATAGATGGATGGATGGATGGATGGATGGATGGATATAATTCAGGCTCTTATCAAGTTCTAACAGTTTGCATTAAATTATTTGTAGGTAATTTTTTCATGATCATTTTTCACTGCTTCCCTCTATTTTTTTTTGCCTAGTCCATCTTCCTGAAGTACGACGAGGACTCTTCCGGAACAATGAGCCCCTTTGACCTGAGCCTCGGACTCCAAGCTGCTGGTGACTGAAACCGCTCTCGCGTCTCAGTAGGATGGCCACCGGCACCCAGATCCATTTACCGGGATGATTCTGGGGCGGGGAGGAGCTCCCGGCTCGGGGTTGGGGTGCACACAGTGTTGTTAATTTGTTTCATTATTCACCCTCAGCTTTAATATGAATCCTTACAGTTTTATCCATGTATATATTCGGAGCAGGTCTGCTACCCCTTTAATGAACTGGCAGTCAGTAATGGCTCAGCTGGAAAACCAAGCACCATCTGGTCCTCCAGGGCCTGTTCCGCGCGTTTCCGCTGTACAAGTTTGCACACACAGTCCAACACACACACACACACACACACACACACACATACACACGCATGCGCGCCTGCTCACATCCCCACGCAGACACAAGAGTGTACTTTTGCATGTGAGCAGCAGTCACCACTGAAGATTGGGCCCCCTGTTTCCAGTGAATCAGGAAGGGGCCCCAGAACTCCTGCGCACAGGGTCCGAGGAGGGTGGGTGGTCAGGGGGAGGGGAGTAGGCTGAGGTATCACATCTGTTTGGCACCGGTTCATCGGCTACGTTGGTGCCTGAGACGATTTTGGGCCTCCATAAAGCCATATCATATTGGGCCCCTAATCGAATTACATTCCAAAGTTTCCCTCACTCAGGGGCCTTTGGAATCATTTTAACTTTACCCTTCTATAAGAAGCCCCTGAACCAGAGCAGATTAACCCCATTCCACTAAGACTACCGATCTGATCGACCAAAATATGTCCGGCCGGCTAACGGTCCTCTGTGTCGTTAATTTCTTTCTTCCTCACCCCTCCTCCAGGTCTACAGTGCAGCAGGCCGGTCCAGGAGGTTCTGTGGGAGCGGGTCGGCGCCGGCCTGACCCAGCTGCCGTTCTACGGCTTCATCTCTTGCGTGGCCCGACTGCGCGTACTCTTTGGTAAGCGTGCGTACGATTCGCCTTGTAACCGTGCCCCCCGCCCGGCCCGGCGGCCTGACGGGCAGGCGCTGTAAAGGGCACCGCCATGTCGTGATGTGCCCGGCCTGCTAATTGTGCTAGCCTCCTCCGCTGCGTCTCCTCCTCTTGCAGCGCTGTATGAGTCAGAGAGCAGCCAGGAGGTGAGGCAGCGTGGCATCGACGTGGTGAGTCCACTCGCTCCCGCGTCTCCTCCCGCCGGCTCCTTCCGATCACCCTCACCTGCCCGCCACCCCCCCGCTTTATCCTCCTCTCTTGCGGTCACCCACCACTCTCTCCTCTCTCCCTTCCAATGAGACCTCATCATTCTCTCCATCATGCATATATAGAAATATTGCATATTTTGTTAAATAAATATGTTTTTACCCTGCTTACTATAAACACAGCCATTTAAACAACCGTCGAATGTCACGAAATCTGCCTTTTTTTCAGTGGCTGCTAAAATTCCTGACAGTGTGAGATGGACCCAGGTGCCACGGCAATGCCAGGAGTGAGGACTGTGATGTCATCAAGGCTTCCTCTCACTCTGCTCTCCTTCAGATCCCCTGTTTTCCTCCTTCATTTCTCATACAGTATTTGCTTTTTTGCAATCATGCATAAAAACCAGCTTGGCAGGCTTTGGATTCATTAAAGGAATTGCATAGATCCAAAGATGCACTTTGTAGATAGAATTGCAGTTAGTTTATTTAGATGAGTGGCTGACATAGTGATATTCTGGGTTTTTCTACTTTCCCACGTTTTTATTAGCATTATTAGATAATATGTAGATGAATACTATTTCAGTGTAATTCTCTTATATCCTTTTCATGCCCTTTTAATGCCCTGAAATCTGTAATCTTTTATAAACTGATCTTCTAAGCTGAAATAAAACTCCTATCCTTTTAAGAACGTGATTTTCTTTTAGATACACGTGTGGATGCCATCTCCCAGAATGCACAGGCGGGCGCCTGCACATGCTCTCACGCACATGCACGCACGCACACACGCACACACACAGACACACAGACACACACGTGCGCGCGCATGCAGTGTGCCACCATCAGGGTGAGAGTGACAGCGTGAATTAAAAGCACTGCACGCAATGTCTCTATTCTTATCGCGCTGACGCCACACGCCGCGTCACAACGCCACGGCCCCCACCTCCGCCATGTTCCCCTTCCCTCCCTCCCTCCCTCCATCCCTTCCTCCGTCACACTCTAGTAACTGTCTCAATCTCACACTTCCACTCTTCCTCCTGCCTTCTCTCTCCCTCTCTCTCTCTCTCTCTCCCTCGCTCTCACACATGCATACACATATGCTCCTGTTCCTATTTATAGCATCGTTTCCTCATATGACTTCCTCTCCATCGTTAGGTGGCTGCAAGTGGGTTGCCCTCGGCAACAGCCCAACTGCCTCGGGACAGGCAGTGTGGGAGCACGAGGTGGGGGGGGGAGTGGAGACGGGCGCAGATGTGCACGTACGTGTGCGAGAGGGCGACATTCCTTTCCTCCGCCTCTCCCTCTATCTTTCGTCCCTCTCTCTCTCTCTCTCTCTCCCTCCCTCCCAGCATAAGATTCACGCTGTGGCTGACGAGTCTTTGCCCACGATGGGCTGCTGTTGGCATGATCTGGCTGCAGTATATATCTAAAAAAAATGATTAAAATGCTTCTGGGACAAAACACAGACATAATGTATGACATTCTCCACCCCTCCCCCAAAACCCAAGGAGAGCACAAAATGTGCAGTACTCCCTGTGCACGAAGCAACACATTTCACCCAAAAAGAAATCATTTGAAATGTTAAAAATGTGGTTATATAGATACAGTTCATAATTCTGAACGGGTGTAAAATTAAAGCACTTCAATGATCCCATCACTTTGCACATGAACATCACGTACTTTCATGATACAACCTCATATCCTGTTTTTACCTGTTTTTTTTTCCCTGCTCAAGTTTAATCTCCTCAAACTGTACTGTGCAGTCAGCTGTCCCCCCCCCCCCCCCATACTTGCTCCTCTCGGAGAGGTAGCCTCACAGATCCCTGGGAGGTACCGATACAGCAGGATGGCCGAGAAGCCTAGTCCTCTCAGATGCCAATTACGCCCCGCCGCAGGTGACTAATGACACGGCCGGGGCATAAAGCCGGCCCACGTACGGCTTATAGGACACGTCCTGTGCTTTGTGCTCTTGACGTATGTAATGAAAAAACTGAAAAGCTTCCTGCTTTAACCATTTACTGCAACCAGTTCAGGTTTGGCAGGGTCTAACTGCATTTTCCCGCATAAGATTTTACCCCGCTACCATTGGCCGATGCCACTCGCTTTCCTAATTATACTTGCGCCCCGTGGATTCTTTACCTTGGTCGGCTCTCTCCTCCCTGCCATCCTTCTCTGCTCCTACCCCTTCTTCCCCCTCCATCCTGCCACATTCTCAGCCCCCCCCCCGCCATTCTCCCTACCCTGCCAGCCCGGTTAGCTGCTCTGCCACCCTCTGAGTCTGTTCTTAGCCCAGCTGGTATTTCTGTGCGGTAATAGCGGGGGTGGGCACAGGAATAGTGCTGGAGTTGTAATGTGTAACGTGGGGGCGGAGGCGGGCGGTGGGTGGGGTGGGGGGGAGCTACTGGGGAGGGTGGGTACTGCGAAAGTCATGCAGCCATGGCGATGGCACGGTACGTAAAAACGCTGCCAAAATGTAAATTTAGTTCTGGCTCACAATGTCGATACGCGCAATACTACCAAGGTATCGTCAGAGGATGTATTTAAAGATGTACTGATTGCAGCCCGGTTCATTTAAACGTACAAACTGTATTTCTATTCAAGGAACTGCCCACAGGTTTTAAGGAGGTTTTAAGATAGGCGACTATATATAATTATTAGACTCCTGTCGTTCATCTGTTGGCGTAATACAGCGTTTTTCTTAAATAACGTGTGGATGTACGCTGTGCCCCCCCTTTGGTTTAGGCCAGGGGTGCTTTGATGCACAGGCTTTCCCAGGCCAGATCCCAGAGGCCTCCGCTAAAAACGGGGCCTCATCTAACCCTGTTTAATAAAATTTCAAACACAGAGTTGCCACTTGTTCCATATTTCACGGGATCGTCCCATACTGAGAAATAAAATTACGTGGCCCGTTTTGAAAATCAGTTAAAATCGTATTGGTGGGAATCGGTCAAAAAATTTTATCTTCGCCACTGCTCGCCACTGCCCCCACTGAGTCCATGCTGACGCGCCTCTGGTTATGTGAGGTGTTCTTTGCACGAATGAGGGTCACTTAGGCCTTTAACGCAGAGCTGAAAGCTTCACCAGTGATCATACCAAGTTCAATAAGTACCACAGTATATTTTCTTGGAATATGATGTCGATATACTAAGCATGTTAGCGTATTTATTGATTCGCTAACTTACTTTATCAGGAATGTGGGGGGGAGCTGGCATGTGGCTCAGTGGGTTAAGCCTTGAGCTTTGATTGATGATTGAAAGGTCATTGGTTTAAATCCCAGAGCTGGTGGATTGATGCCACCATTACAAGTCTGCTCTCACCTGTGTCTCCATGTCTCATGGAGCACAAGTTGGGGGAGGCAAAACACAATATTTCATGGGGATCAATAAAATATGACTATTTTATTACAGCTGAAGAACTGGTCAGATACTCAGGTGTGCCACTTTTATGTTCTTTGAAAGCAAATTAAGTGAACAAAAAATGAACATATCAAAAACATTTTTTCTGGGTATAATGACTGGGTCAACTCAACGACACTAGCATATGGCTACTTGACCTGGCCCGTTTAGGGACCACTTTACTGACTGCATATGAGCGTGATGATGATCCCATCCAAGCCTAGCTCAGATGTTTGTCATAGCAGTTCCGGGCTGCTAATGGCCAACAGTCAGGTTTCCTACCATACCAAACGCATGGCTGCATGATTAGCTCATACTATGCACTTAGTGTTGTTTGGAAGCTGTCGTTGCTAATTGCAACAGCAGTTATTGCACACGATGCGTCCGCCATTTGAAAGGCATTTGAAGTCGCATTTAAACAAATCTATGCAGTAATTCATTCGTTGTGAGGCCCCAAAATGCTCCTCCCCCTGGTCACATGACCTCCTCCCCAAGTGGGGCACCCTAGGTGAAATTCCCTCAGGGGGCCCAGAATTTTTGCCTATGCCCCTGGTCCATGGGATACATGCTCAAGAAAACTGCTGTGGACTGTGCAAATGTAACGAAAGTTCATCATTGGATTTCATGAGAATTGAGTGAGTTTTGGTTCCTGATGCTGATGATGAAGTCTGGATTTACGTCACTGGCGGTCTCATTTCAAAAACTGGAGTTTTGGAAATTCGCTCCTCAGTTATAGTCCATAAATAACTGACATTTCCAATTCGTTGTTGTACTAAATTCAGTTTAATACCTAAGTGTTCAGTAGAAAAGATACTCCACTTGAGTCTATTAAACACAAACCGAGACAAATTCCTTAAATACTGCATTACCTGCCCCGCGTGTATCATAGCGCCTTAGAAAGTTCTTTGTTAATAACATTCCATTGGTTGGGCTTCTCTGTCATGAGCTGATGTATGTGTTTTTTTTTGTTTCAGTTCAGCTTGCAAGCCAATGGCTGTCTCATGCAGGGCGCGCCGAAGGAGAGAACCCCCACTTTGAAGTAGATGCAGAGCGGGAAGGAGGCGAGAGGAGGCCAGGAAAATGAAGACGAGCTGAGGGGGACGGGAAAAAAAATAAAAAATGCTCATCTCACCTGATGTGTTCAGTGACATATCTGTCCACTTCTTCCACCTGCTCCCCCTCCTCTGCCGCTTCTTAATCCATCAAAAAACAGCACTTTTTATAGCTGTTACATAACAGAGACACTGTGAGAGATGCAACGGGAACTGGGGAAGGGGGAGGGGGCATCAGTGTGGTTCCATCAGCCCACTCCTTAGCTCCCTTTCCTTCCCTCCCTTCTCAAGCTGCGCTTCCCTCTCTGGCAGCTAGCCAGCTGAAAGTAGGATACATTTGACGTGCTTGAGGTTACCGCTGGCTGAGTCACATTGCGCTACCGAATACTAACCATCCATTCAAACCCACTGATAAGCATGGCGACACTCAGGAGGACATGCGCGTTAAATCGCAATCCCTTAAATGAAACGACATCATAATCCACAGCAAAGGCTCCATTAATTCCTGGAAAATTCTGAAAACATTAGCAATGCTAATGTGTAGCATTACCTCCAGTTAGTATCTAAAACCAAGATCTGCCTACAAATAAATACAATGTATTTAATATGTAGACATTCTTTTTTCCATAAATAAGTTTAGATTCCCAATTATTCACCTAAACTATCTTTGAATCTCAATTTTTTATTATAATATGATTAAATTGCACCTCAAACAGGGGACTGAAAGATAATCAAGTATTGAAATTTGCTGAGTTACTTATTCTGTGCTTTGAGATTCAGAATAATAGCAGTTCAGCACTATTGCGTCATAAAAAATAGGTGTAACATCAGAGAGTATTATAATACATTGAAACAATTCCAGGACTTAAGCAAATTTCAGGAACTCCCAGCTAACACCCTTTTCCATTGTGACTTATTATTACATTAACTACACTGGTAACACAAGCCAAGCGTCACACCCACATAATAAATACTTATAAAACAAGAGGTTGTCACATAACACTTTCAGAAAAGGCATGTAAGATGTTATTCTGACACCTTAAACAAACAACACTTGAGGATAGACACTGATGATTTAAGAAAGTGAAAGTTGGATATCTGATTATTGAATAAAAAATGGTAATTGTATCAAATTCTGCATGAAACTCTAGAAAGATTGTAGAACATAGTAGACAAGTTAAGGCCTCAGTTATGAGAAGTACGTGTGGTTTCTGTCACCCTCAGATTACTAAACTTAGTTGAAACTTTCCTTTCCTTTCACTTTAGATCTCAATTGTGAGATAATTCATAGCAAATCAGTGGAATTCTTCTCTTGTTTACCTACCTTGTGGTGACCCACTAAAACCAGTAACACTAAACAACAAAAATCTACATGGTGACCTGGAAAACCTGCCTTTCATTTGCTGCTGCGCAGACAACCCACCCCCCCCCCCCCCACCAAGTCCAGCAGCCCAAGCGTAACACAGACAGACAGGGAGCGATGACCTCATGTCGCTCTCCACCAGCCCAGATGTTTCCAGCCAGATCAGCGTGTTTCCCTGACCCAACCAGACACCCTCAGACAGCAGACTGAAGAAGACAAAAGCACAGAGACAGGAACAAGCCACAAAAATAACAGCAGAATCCTACAGCCCTATGGCATTATGCTAACGATGCAAATATTGTGGGTTCAGATTCCAAAAAACACACACTAATTGTGACCTCTCTCTCTCAAGGGTAAGTCACTTTGGATAAAAGTATCAGCTAAATCTATGTAGAATGCAGTTTGTATTCAGAATGTAAAATGTAAAAAGGAAACGATGAGGCTTAGATGTGTCTGCACTACAGACTCTGAAAATGATTTTATGTCCATTACAAAGTAAATGAAAACAGTAAAGAAATGTCTAATAACACAATGAGTACACTGCATACAGAAATACATTTTACAGTTTTATTCAGACATAAAACATAATAAAAGCTAGCAGTTAGTGGTTGAAACTGGTAAGCTTAAAGGTTATTTGTAGAGAAGGAAGACACTTTTTTTCTTTTTTCCACTCCTATAGCATTTCTCTTAAGTTACACATGCATTTGTGTTTTCCTAGGCAACAAAAAAAATTGCAGACTTCTGTCTTGCCAATATAGCCACATCTGAGCTTGTGTTCACAGGCAAAGAGTGAGTCGGGGACAACAAGACCAGAGATCCACCTATGTTAACCTCAGCGTATCAAATAACATGAGTTTTGTGAGGCTGGTGTGGCCAAAGTCAGTGGCCACTGTGCCCATGATCCTGGCCGCGACAGTCTACCTTAAAGTTGCGATACTTTGCACAGCCCTGTCTTAAGCTGTCTGAGAAACTGAAGGAGGTGAAGACAAAGTGTAAAAACCATACCGCTCAGAAGAGGCGCAGGAGAGCAACTAGTTACACTGGGATTGTGCCGAAGACTGACATAGTTATGTAACACAGCAGTCCGGGTATGCAGACAGAGTCTCAACAGCTCTGCGCTGCAGCAAAACGAGACTGGTTGCCTGGTTACAAATATTTGGACAGGAAAAGTAGGCCAGGCTGTGTTTTGGGTGGGGGCAGGTCATGTGACGAGGGTGAGACTTTCCTGAAGGCAGCTTCTCACGCTGCTTTAAGAAACGGATGCAAAACCCAGAGGATTCATGGCTTGTGTAGTTTTTATATGGTTCCCTTTAATACCGATCTCCTATTCTTTTCTCAGCACGTACAGATACATGCCTACCAGAAAAACAGAAACTTTGTTTACGTAACCTCGCACCAGATGCAAACCAGTCCCCAACACAACCCACGGAAAATCTTACTGAATAAGAGACAAGTCTGCTTTGCTCATTGCACATGGACAAACATACACACATACGACATAGACTGTGCTAACTCAAAACAGAAGATGCATAGAGCCAGGACTCGGCTAGAACACATATAAACTGGATGTGATTTGCCTAATTCTCCTCATGGTCACGACAAGACAGTCACAACTCAGCAAAAAGTCATATGTCTTCCTGTGACTGTGGGGGTAGGGGCGTTATGCTGTGGTTCCTCACTATTAACACAGGTGTTTATTTGTCACAAACCTTTTCTAGGGCAATAGCACCCTTTTGAGATCACTACTTAGTTATTAATATCTCATTTATTTCTTAGTAGAGCATTTTTTCAGAATAAAGCGGATGTCAATCCTAGAGATTTCAGTTAAGTATTCCTAACACTAATCCATACTGCTGCAAGGCAAGATCTATTTGCAATATAATATCACACCCTACGTTTACATCTACGTCATTGCATTTCAAAGGATTTAAATAGACATGCCTAGTTCAAATATAGATTTAATGAATTATAGACTTGCATCTATGATGGATACAATGAAAACATATACAGAATGGAATTTACAAAGAACAATGTCAGGCCCGTTTCCAAGAGATTAGAGGACAATGTGTTCATGGAGTTTAACTTTTCTTTCCAAGTTGGGCAGTTTTCCTTCCGCAGTTAAAAAAAAAACTAAAAAAAAACCCATGCATTTTAAGGTTAATTAACATCTCTAAATTTCCCGTAGTGTTAACATTTGTAATTAAGTGGCACACACTATATATAAATAGCATCACTAAAGCGTTTTGGAACACCATAAAATTACAATACTGTGCAAACATTTGTCTTAGCTGTGAAGTACTGTCAGCTTGCAGCATTTATACTTGCATCCATTTTCTGTAACTGCTTCTCCTATTCAGGGTTACGGGAGGTCCGGAGCCAAAGGGAGGAACAATCCAGTACGGGGCGCCAACCCATTGCAGGGCACACTCACTGGTAATTTAGCAACTTCGGTTAGCCTTACCGTGTTTTTGGACTGTGGGGAGGAAACCGGAGTCCCCGGAGGAAACCCCACGACGACACGGAGAGAACATGCAAACTCCACACAACATGGAACCCTGGTGGAGACTACGGGGGCAACAGTACTAACCACTGAGCCACGGCATTAAAACTTATCGCTCTTAAATTGTTTATATGTGCTACACAGCTGAATACATGTACACAACGTATGTCAATAAACTTTGTTAAACTACATATTGTTCACAGACTAAATGTAAATACAAGTATATTGCTGTAAACAACCGCCAACGGAAGGAGTAACAGCTGTATAGAACGGAAATGCAATTTTAGCTAGCCTAGCTTATCAGCAAGAAATATATATACTCCAAATCCACTCCCAGCCTGTTGTTCTCGGGGTCACAGGCGTTGCAAATATTAGACATGTTAAATGTTGCAACACTTCAGTAAAACCTGAGTTTGCCCCAGTGCCTTTGGCGGTGTCATCTGATTAGTTTGTGTATACGATTCGACAAACGCTAACGCTTACGCTTGTCACTCAAACTCTTTGTGTCCCTCCCCGCGCCCGTTACTACGGCAACCGGTTGCTAAGTGACAAAAACAAAAAAAGACCCAACTCGAACGTCTTAACGTCAGGCGTTTTGTAACGGCGTCTCTATGGCAACACAACGTTGTGTACACATGCAGACTCGTTGTGGTAGAGAGGGGCTGGAATAAAATCACATGGCGGCGAGTGGGGAAGCTTTCGGATGACTTCTAATAATATTAGTACATGTATTCAAATTACTTTCAGCAGCATTTTAAACAACTAAATATTTTGTGAATGCATGCTCACTTGTGTGTCTTCTCGAATTCATCGGGCGTTTAATTACGTTTACTTTAACCCAAAGCACGGGAAAATGCAGAAATGCAGCAACATAGCAAATCCCCTAGTTGATACGTATTTTTAATTTCGGTTAATGTGGACAGCTATTTGCGTCATACTAGGTTCTTACATTGTGCTTTTCGGGGTTTTTAAGAATATTTAGGAGCGGATTTAGATGACAAAAAGTAACAAGTAGCAATGTTGAATTTTATGACACGGCGTAGAGTGATATTCTCGCTGTACTTTAATATACCAGGACTAGGCCGTTACTTTAGGCCAATGGATTTAAACATATTTGCATGTTATCTCAATGACACAAAAGGCTAAATTTCGTGCCCCTGGAGACTCAGTTTTATCCCGTAATGGTGTGAAAGGCATTGCATGAGGCGTGACGTACTATTGGCCAGCACTGCACTGCGTGGAGTTTGGGTAACCGGTTTAACTGGGCACAAGACGGTTGGCTGGGCTGCTATGATCTCACTCGTCGATCTTTCACGAACATCGGCTATCCGGATTACTCATCTCGACTGAACACTGACACAGGACTGAACGTTCCCCGTCAGTGACGTTGCTTTGCTGAGTAATTGTTGTTACCCCCATCTCGCTCCTAGCGCTGTTACACGCGCGAATACACGGTCCCCTCCCAGTGACATTTCGCGGCATTTCAATTATTATTTTATTTTTTTTCCACCCAAGTTGTTCAGTGTTTGTCTATCTGCAGCCCCCTTTCCACCTCCCACCTGCCATATTCTCTACGAAGTACTTAACAATGAATCACTATCTGTCCGTTGGAGTTCGGAAGCGGATGATGCTATATTGACAACATCATTGGCTATTATTTCCGTCATTCCAACCCACTGCCCAAGCTGAAGCGCTATACACGAGAGTCTGTTTACGTGCACATTTCTTTTAAAACATCCAGCTGAAAATAAAAACATTCTTGTGCTCATTCTTCGGGAAATATATTTTGTGATTTACAATCTTTCTCCAGTCGCACATTCTCCAGAAATGACACTTTAGGCTACATGATTTTCGTTTGTGACAAGCGGGCATGGAAAATGGATAGATGGATGGATGGAAGGATGGATGGATACACACACAGACATAAATAAAAACATATATGCTACTTTCAGTTAACTTTTACGCTATACCGATGTTAAAGAAACCTGATTTGAGATTTTCAGACGAATTCATCGATAATTCAGAAAGTTTAACAGTTTAAAAGATAAATTTCCTTAACAACATTATATTATATTTGTAACGCACCTGAAAATACACTTTTTTTCTCCTTATCGTGTAAAATGAAACCGGTCTATAATCGTGATGTTAGTTTTAATTCACGGCTCCGATAGCATGAAAATCCCCGACGTTTGTCAATCTCATTGTTAGTTTTAACCAAAGACTTTAGCATGGATCAATGTTAAACAACAATAAAAGAGTACCAACCGCAAACAGCATGTTTTGGTTTCTAATGAAACGCGGAAATATTATAAGGTGTTTACCCTTCGCTAAAGGCCAACGCATCAAATAAACATGTTTCAGTAAAACACATTTCAAGCAATTACAGTAAGCTACTTCAATTACTGATATTTTTGTATTTCCTTCAAAATTTACCTCAGCGAGTGTTTTATGAAGAATCGATACGCCCGGCGTAACGCAGTGAATCAAACTGCACAGAAGCAAGCACTGAATGCTCTGGGAATCAGAAAAGGCGTGTCCCTGAAATGCGTTTTTTTTAAAGAGGGTATCCATAGTTTACTACCGGCAAGATCTCGTATTTCATGTCACCTACAAAACGTGGTAGAGTGCGATACGACGCGCATTCAAGGTCACAACATGTGTAAATGGTCTGTCTGCTGATGCAATATAAAATGAATAAGTATACTACACCTGGAACATAACTGAACGATCCTATCTTACTTTAATGTTTTTTCTATTCCTTCTCTCTGAATTAATGACATCAATATAAAATTAAGCATATCGAACCATTTACAATAGCAATAAGAATCATAGTCATAATAATAATAATAGCGACAGAACTCGTGGCGCAAACACTTAATTGTTTACTATAGGGTTTTAATAGTGTAATGGGTTAATTACAGAAGCATTTATATTTACAACGACCGCAGAGGAAATCAGTCAGGTCACATATGCTACTTCAACAGAAGTAAAGCTAACATGGTTTCGTTTCTCAATGTTTCCTCCTAACAAGACGTAAACACTGAATTTCTTTAAAAGTACAAAGTAAAACACAATAGTTTTCTTTCATTTTCCTTTAAAAAGTGGGAAATCTCTAGTTGCTTTGATAGTAAAAGTTTCTATTATTAACCGCCCGCGAGCCCTGTACCATTTCTGTGGGAGAGGGAATCCCTAAACGTCATCGCCTTGGATACCAAACAAAAATATAGACATATATGGGCATGTACGTCATCGGAACACCGAGGGCGGAACTAGGAGCTCCTACAATGCTTCGTGTTCAGTCCGATTCATTCATAAAGACGAGGCGCCGCTACAGTGGACTGTACTACTATAAAGTGCGTCCGACAGACAAACAGGATTATTATCTGGATTTATAAACACCTGTATACCTTTTTATTACTTCTGACCAAAGGAAAATCATATTAGTGGATCGTCTTTTGTCTCGCATCAAGGAATTTATACAATAAAAATCATCCCGGAAACTTGAAGGAATTTACTATAAACACAACCTGGATTGCCTTCTTAATGCAACTGTTTTGGACGGGAATCGAGAGCATCTCGCAGGAGTTCAATAAAGAAACTAGAGGAGGTAAATTTTAATGTTATTTATTACATGAACATAGCTAACGTAATGCATCGAGTCATCACATTTTGCAGTTGTTCTTAAAGTACACTTAAATTACATTTGTTAACTGTTCTTATTGTAGATGATTAGTGAATGCGCGTACTTCTATTTTGTCGCGTACAATTCTTTAAAAAAAAACGGAAGTATCTCTTACTGCCCACCGAAGAAAGTGCTAATTAACGATACATTTCACTACATAAAAACTCAGATACACTTAAGTATTCCGAGACGGTGGATTGTTTCTGTACCTGGGAGTTTATGTGCATGCGTGTGAGAGTAATGTCACACAGCTGATTTTTTCCCGGAATTGCAGGTGTCTCGGCGTCTCTCTGCTCCCCCAGGGAGATGTTCCAAGGCTTCCCCGGCGACCTCGATTCCGGCTCCCGCGGTAGCTCTTCTCCGTCTATCGATTCCCAGTATCTATCTTCCGTGGAATCCTTCGGCAGCCCACCGGCCACTAGTGCACAAGTAAGCCAGCTTTTTTTCATTACGCTCTTAGAAGCCGGCACGGATAGCAATGTGCATGTCGAATTGCTCGAAATAAAATAATTATGTAAGTTGCAATTATGCTGATGTCCGCTCGTCACGTTTGAGTTGCATGTTTTAATTCGAACAGTTTTAAGTATTAAAATAGACAAAAAATAAACTGATTGATAGAATGCGGTTGCAGAAGATGCGTACTTGCAAAATCTGCTAGTTTACTAATGGACATATGCTGTGTACCAGCACAATTACGGAATTCGCATTAGTTCGGTGTTTTAAATTCTTTTTACACAGTCAAGCATATATTTACCATCGTGCGCTAAATCAAGGGAATTCGTAAAGTACGTTTTTATCACGTTTCGCATCAAATATGCGTCCTATATGAGAAAGAATTCTATGCACATTGCTTCGGTTCAATCCGATGCAATCAACTCGCGTATAATGTACGTTACAGCATCTAATTTTAGCACCTAACCCGCGCGTAAGAATAACGGATATTTTTTTTTGTTGTTGAACGTCTCCGAAACATATTCCACTTTTTTTCTGTTTCCACTCTTCCATCCTGAGAAAAGAGACGGTTCGTTTCACATTGCGGAGGTTGACAAGTCAGCAACTAAAGGCTACAGAATTTCACGGCAACGTGTTAGATTTCCAACACGCTACGCAACGGATGACAGCGCCTCGGAACGCTCTGACTGACGTTCGCGACGTACACGCATGGCTCCGCCCTCGCTAGGCTTTCTCAGCTCGCAGTTGCTTCGCGAGGCTCGCTGTGACGTACATGCTTTCTATTTTGGAGTGTTACGTCGCGTTGCTAAGGGGAACCCAGAGGGGGGGAGGAAAGGAGGAAGGAGGAAGGGGGGATTATTCGAGAGTTTTGATTGGTTTGTGCGCGGTCCCCGAGAGCTCGTACCCCGTCCCTCATACGATTTCAGAAGAATGTTAATTAAGTCCGAGCTCATTGCAGTATAACGGATTGCTTATGAGCTAAATTAAGCACCGGCAGGAATGATTTAGGGTTTCGTATAATTTATTTATTTATTTCAGCGTGTAATGCAGACGGTGTGCTATATTTGTCCCTTGCTGTAGCAGCTATGCGGATTCATATACATTTGCTATTTCAGTCACGGGAATCCGCTTCTCGATTGTGTTACACGGAAACGAAGAAAACAAGTCTTGGTCTTTGCTAGAACTTGCCTTTAACTTATTAACAACATGTTAACAACATTTCCGACGTCTTTCAATCTTTTGCGTTCTTGTGCATTTTGTGCGTTATTCTGTGTGTGTATTGACTCAAAATACATATATATAATGTATATTAAAAGATAGATAAATAAATAAATAGATAAAATGAACGTCTTTTGCAAAACATCAGTCAAAACGCATAATCATTAACAAGCACACAACATAAAGTAAGATGGCCAGACTTCCCAAAAACAGCAGCTGTAGCCCTGTTGAAGGTATCCCGTATTGACTCATATTATCAGAGTGTCTTAAAAGTATTTTGAATACATTTTGTATATGTACCATGGCAAAAGATGAATATATAATTTGTTTAGATGACTCATAAAATGAATATAAATATATTTGCATTCATTTGGATGGGCCTAGGCTATCAATCTCTCTTGTTTTAGTCACATTTGTGTTTGTGCACGCAGGAGTGTGCGTCTGCTGTGGGCGGAGCAGTGGTGGGCAGTGGGAGCTGTGCGGGCGGGGCTGGAGTGGAGATGCCCGGCTCCTTCGTGCCCACAGTGACGGCCATCACCACCAGCCAGGATCTGCAGTGGATGGTGCAGCCAACCCTCATCTCCTCTGTGGCACCAGGCCAGAGCAGCACGGGAAGCTCCGCTATGCCCCAAGCAGCCTCGCTTGACCCGTATGACCTACCAGGCCCCAGCTACTCGTCTGGGCCATCCTTCCCTGCTCCCAGTGGTGACACTCCAGGGCCTATCCGCCAGTCCCGTACGCGCAGCCGGCGAACAAGAGATGAGACTGTGAGTGGAGGTGGCTTGAGGGCTTTGGGGGGGGGGGGGGGTGTGATGATGATTCTCCCCAGTTCTTGGACCTAACTCATAATCCTGCAGTGATTTCATTTTTCTCATGTATTACATTCTAAATTTTATATGTTTTCACATATAAAACTTAAGTAAGATGTGGAATGAGGTGTAAAGTTTTAGACGCACTCCACACGGCTGCTACTCTGTTGCTCCTTGTTAGTGTAAAGAAACTAAACTTGGTTGCCCACCCTCCCCCCCATTACATAGCTCACCCCAGAAGAAGAGGAAAAGAGGCGCGTGCGTCGTGAACGAAACAAGCTGGCTGCCGCCAAATGCCGGAACCGGCGCCGTGAGCTCACAGACAGGCTGCAGTCGGTGAGCCCCGTCACACGTACCCATAGGCATGGCCACGATAAAAATCATATAATACAGTAATTGCATTACGCTAATTGTAAAATAGGCTTTATGATAATTAGCGGGTGTCAGTAATAATTACACGGAAGAAAATAAAGAGGTTGATGATTATGAGAAGGGGAATTAGTAAGGAGGACTGTTATTAGGGTGGCGATTATGCTCCCCTACTTTATTTTTGTCACTCTCTCACTTTCTCTTCCCGCTGCCTCATACCCTGCAGGAGACAGACATATTGGAGGAAGAGAAGGCAGAGCTCGAGGCGGAGATCTCGGAGTTGCAGAAAGAGAAGGAGCGTCTCGAGTTCGTTCTGGTTGCCCATCAGCCTGGTTGCAAAATCCCGTACCACGAGGAGCCGGTGCCCTCGCAGCTCCCGCAGCCCACGCAGCCGCAACAGCCGGCCGTGTCCATCGTGGGCCTGACTGTGAAGGAGGACACTTTCTACCTGCCTCCCGCCTACACCCCCCACCCCTCTGCGCAGCCACCGCAGCCCGTGCAGCCACCGCAGCAACAACCGGGGATGATGCAGGAGGTAGCCTTTTCTAGTTCTTTCTATGCGCAGAATGAGCCTACAGTGGGCGGCCCGTGCCTGGTGGCTGATGCTGGTACTCATGACATCGGCAGCTGCAACCCCTCATACACATCTTCATTTGTCTTCACCTACCCAGAGGGAGCCTGCGGGGTCAGCG
This sequence comes from Mormyrops attenuatus, assembly GCA_026777985.1. Lineage (NCBI taxonomy): Eukaryota > Metazoa > Chordata > Actinopteri > Osteoglossiformes > Mormyridae > Mormyrops > Mormyrops attenuatus. The sequence goes on along the minus strand of JAODKC010000039.1, from coordinate 10,116,467 downwards.
CAAACCAGCGGAACAGCGGCAGTGATCAGTCCTCTGATTCCCTGAACTCTCCCTCCCTACTTGCGCTTTAAGAAAACCCCGGGGACACACGAGCACGCGCGCGCGCAGACAGCCGTACATGCACACGCCAAAAACACCCCCACCCACGCGCACGGACACGGTAGGACCACGGTAACGGCAACACGGGGCGACACACGAAGCCCCCGTTCCTTGACACGTATACACAGCTCCGCGCGTACGGATTCACAAATGCATTGATACGCAATTAGCCTCGTGCAAACTCATCCCCAGTCAATAGTCTCATTGAGTCGTTTAATAATCTACAACAATAAAACAAGTTTGATCACTGAAAAAAAAGTAGCTTTCGTCCTGCCGGTGTTTTGTGTGTATTCTAAATATAATCGAACCAGTGCCCATCTATGCAGTTAATGAATTGTAAATAATTCCCACTCCTCATCTGCATTTCTGCGGCTTCCGTATAGAAAGAAACTTTATTTATTTGCTGAGCAAACGATCATATTGCGAAAAGTCCTCCCCATGTTTTGGTTGCAGCTTCCGAAACCTCTATAGCTTTTCGCTAGTGCAGCTTTTAGATGTTACACGTTCCTGACGAGATCTGTCAGCTTTTAAGGATGACTTTGAATACCACCTCGAACCTCATACAAACGCATATTCATTTCAATCGCGTATGGAAGCACAAATGCTAGCGCGCACACATTTGAGCAGTTATCCTCTCCCATTTCCCCCTCCTGTTCTGCTCCTCCTCTCCTCTCTCCTGCTGGGCCAGTTCTCGTGGTGGCTTTCATAACTTTCTGTCTTTCTCTGCCTCTCCGTGCTGACTGTACAGAATGTATTTGTTTAAATGGGAATAGGAAAAAGACTTTTTTTTCGAACAGACTGCAAACCAATCCTTCACTCCACCCACCCCGTCCATCAAAGTTCACTGTGTGGCTTCTTCTCCATTCGTTCGGACATGGAAAGGGGTTGACCGTATCCCTGCCCCCGTTCTATTTTTTTTTCCTCTGTCCATCTCCCCCATCTCTGTTTCTTCTGTCTCCCCTTTCCTGTCTTTCTGTTTTTCTCCGTCTCTGAAGTCCTCGGCCCCTGAGAGCCCACCGGGCCCTTCCAGTTCCTGGGACCTCGACTGAGAGCCAGCTATGCCCCCTGCCACGCCCCTGCCGCCCCCCAGGCCACGCACTGTCTCGGAAGAGCTGCATGGAGTTTCGCAAAAGCAGCAATTTCAGTTCGGCAAAAAAAAAAAAAAAAAAAGACCGGAGCAAAGTTCATGCAAAGTGGCGAAGATCCGATTTAAAGGGAACCTTCGGATGCGTTACAAACAAAATGCAAAAAATAAACAAGCGAAAGAGACTTGAAAGTTTTAATGCTGTTTCACATATGGGAGATTACTCAATCGGGAGCAAAGAGGCGCTTGTAATTGAAGACAGAACTATGGACGAAGTCTAAAATTAACAGAGTGAGTGAAAGGGGGGAAAGGAGCAACCCAGGAAAATGCAGCAAGCAAGAGGGAAATCATGCTACCTTCATCCGTAAACCTTCCACTCCACCTGCGGCATTCTGGGAAATACTGCAGCCCTGCCTGTCAGCCCCAGCTCCATGCTCATGCGCACTGTTGCCACCATCCTTTGATAACCGTGTCTTTCATTGTCCTTTGCTTTGGTTTTTTCCAATTAAGTGTTTTTTATTATTGTTGTTGTTGTTATTATTATTAATAATAATTATTTCTAGTTTTGCAGTTGTTTTATATTTTTTGTATTTGTATTACTGGTGGGGAAAAAAATGCCAAAATGTGGCTTATTTGATGGTAATAAGGAAAAGGGGGGAGGGCCAATACCATTTCCGTCCCCTTTGCTTGTTTTGTATGACTTTGTTGTTTGTATCTCCGTTTGCCGTCGCTCAGCAAGGCTTTGCAAAATGCTTGCGGTTAGGCGGCAATTTTTCAAAAAGTGTTTTTTAAAATGTCAAAGTTAAAAATTTTTTGAAGCTTCTCAATGTTTAGGGAAGCGGCCTCAGTGTTTCCTGAATGCCTTCCTCAAGCGCACCGCTCCTGGTATAAGCGATGAGGGAATAAGGCTTTTGATTGACAGGATGATCTGGCGGCCGCCACGCCCCTTTGGTTTCTTTCTGGGAGGCTAATGAGGAAAACGGTGACGGACACCCAGATGGAGAGAGAAGAAAAAAGTGTATTTTTGGTGTATGTATTTCGAAATTTTTCTGTGAACTTGTTTGTTTTTTGAGTTTGAGCGAGGGAAATGACCTGTCTCTACTCGAAACTCTTGCCTGATTCTGATGCTGCCGAACAAATGGGACCTGAAGCTTCTTGGTGTTCATGTTTTTATCTTATATACTATTACTGCTATTGTTACTATTATTTTAGTAATATACGTTTGGCAACTTCAGAGGCACGTCTTGCACTTTGGACATTTTTATACGTTGAAGCAAATACTTAAGAATACTATATGCATATATATACATGAATGTGTATATATAGGTATATATACAGTGATTGTAAAGTGTGAATGTTTGGAATAAGAGTAATTTAATGTTTTCTCAATGAAGAATATGGTTGAGGATAACAAAACGTTCACGGTTTGTTTAGATATGAATATTTTTCTAAAACAAGAAAATAGATGAATATAGAGGAAAACTTTTCCATAAATATGAAAAGCTTTTCACTGCCTAGGCCCTTGCTTTGTGTTTAAATGTGTACACAGATATACATATATATATATATTAAAAATATATACTATAAATGTATGTATATATAAAGAGATTATGAAGGTGGTCACTGGTTTTTTGTCTGTTGTGATCACAGTTTCCTCACAGCTTTGGAAGTGGCTGTGTGCTATCGCTGTAAATATCCATCTAACAGGTGTCACAAAACGCAAAAATAAACGTGAATCAGGTGCTCAAAATCAATTTACTCATACTTAAAAGGAATCGTCAACGGTTCACAATACAATAGGAAAACATCTGTTGGAAACTACGGTTGTACGTTTGTTCTGCTTTTGTTTTGTTTTGTTTTGTTTTGTTTTGTTTTGTTTTGTTTTATCCGATGTGCTTTGATTAGTACAAAGTGAACTATTTTACTACGATGCTAAGCTGATTTTCCATAGATGTTTTTGTTTTTATATTTTTAACTACTACCAGACATTTGGTGGACGGTAGCTATGTGTGATGGTCTCTGCTTTCCAGGTAAATCCGCCAGTTTTTTCTAGACTGGAAATTTAAACTTGTATGTAACTAAACCTGCATCTGGGGCCAAAGATCAATGGAGAGCAGAAGCATAGAGGCCCGGGAAGTGTGGTCTTTCCCAGCCTGACTCATCTTCAGGAGGCTAATGTATTGTTGAAGAACCACAGTTCAGCTTCATTTCATTTGTTTTAGTGGGCCTTCCCGTTAAGATGTGAAGTGCTTCTTCAGGGATTTATTTGAATCCCATTCTGTTAAACGTTCTTTGTAGATAATTATTCTTCAGCACTAGACAGACCTTTCTCATAAAAGTAAACATAATAACTAGCAAAACTACCAGAGATAAGTCACATCTGCATTATTTCAACACAAAACAGTAAATCCTAATAGACCCCAGAAATGGACATGTGCCTTTGTGTGATTTTTTGTCATATTTATGATAATTATTACTATAAATAATTAGCAGGCTATTATGAATCTTCCTGCCTGCCCATTTCTAGTCTATGAAAAATGGTGGATTTGAACTGGATTTACAGTACAATGTGAAATTCCAGTCCTCAGTCCTCTGGTACACGAAAATAGACCAGCTTTATAGACACGCGCACAAACACGAATGCATACACAGACTCAGTTCAAATGCTGGAAATAGTGGTGGAGACACCTTTTTAACACATAATCATTAAGACCTCTTGAAGAAGCCTAGTTTTACTCATGTTTTGAATAAATTAGGCCAGGAACTGTCATTTTAAATCTGTGACCTGGTTCAAAGGCCTTGTTCTTTGAATGTTAGTTATAAAAAATGTCCTGGTGGCTGTTGGTGCTTTTCTAGAAGATAACTTTTATGCCTAAACTCTATAAAGCATTTTTTGGGGTTGTGTATGATTAGAAAGCAAAATCATCTGGGCAATGGGCTGGGTGAATTCTGGACAGTAGTAAATTGTGACTATATTGTTTGTTTTTTGCAATATAGGATGATTGGTTGCTCATTTGAAGCACAAAACTCAAAGATACAGACAATGTAGAAGTCTAGAATTTCCATATGTGACCGATAAAGTCCATTATAATTGTAATTTAATTTGGACCTGCTATGTGCTATAGCCCAGCCCAGTGTTTGGACTTCACACACCATCCCACCGTTAAAGATCTAGCTGAAGGATTTGCGTTACCCAGTGCTCTGATGGGGCACAGAGACAGAGAAATTTCACTCCTGGGCAGCCTGCAGAGGCAGGCCTGTAAGGACCAGGAATGGAACCATTTATATGAGGTGCTAACTGAAAATTACTTATGGCCTTGAAGTGTTGTTTGTGGTTAAGGATTTTACTTATTCTCTCCTCAAAATAATTTTCAATAGGCAAGGCTCATGTATGCTGACCAGCAGTCTTGCCCCACCGAAACTAAGATTTAAACCAAGGTCAGAGTCTAGACACTTAACCACTATGCTAATGTTGCAGAGTAAATTAGGTGTATCACTGTTTGGTAAGATGTTGGTACCCTTGACGTGATTGTATTTTCGACCTTGCATAATTGCGGTTTGGAGGTGAGAAGGACAAGCAGTGCATACTCTTATATGTAAATGTGTATATTATATATATTATATGTAATATTCTATAAATATTATTTTCTATATTTTGTCATTTTGATGATAAATGGGATATTGTTGCATAAAATACGACCCCTCACTCGCGCACATCCAGCAATGGCTGTCTTTCTATCGGTAGAGAAGATTAGTCTTTAATAAACTTTGTTGAAGCCCAGTGTTGCAACTGATTTAATTGATTATATGAGGTAACTGATTACATGAATGTGATTTTTACAACACAGGCCCACACAGGGACAGTTTTAGCATTTATGAGTTTTCTCTTCAGTTGTTTTAAAATCTCAGTGCTGGCTGAATTTGATAATAAAAAAAAGCTGTGCAATAATACATAGAATCATGCGACATCCTGCTGGTTGTTGGGGGTCATGATGAAAGGAGACAACGCTGGTGTGTGTCTGCGTGTGTGCGTGTGTGTGTGCACGTGCGTGCGTGTGTGTGCATGCGTGTGTGTGTGCATACGTGTGTGTGTGCGTGCATGTGTGTGTGCGTGCGTGTGCATGTGTGCATGTGTGTGTGTGTGCATGCGTGTGTGTGTGTCTGTGTGAATGCGTGTGTGTGTCTGTGTGTGTGTGTCTGTGTGTGTCTGTGTGTGTGTGTGTGTGTGTGTGTGAATGGGGTCAATGCTTTGCAATATCAATGTGACTGACAGACGCCCTGTAACTCATTTTTTTAAATCTATTGCCAGTTTCCCAAGCAATGATTCCTTACACAAGAAGAAGCGCTTTGCTAATGTTGTGATTTGCAGGTTGTGAAATGCACTTTATAAATTCACGACAGGGGACCTAATTGCAGAAAAAAAAGAAAAAAAAAACGAACTGAAATGCAATATTTTTGTCCTCTGGGAGTAACATGTAGCTAATGAATTTCTAAGAGTAAATACTTACACTTCTGTGTGTATTCAGTGTGTTTTATAAGCGTGCTTTGCAGCCCTTGAACTGATAAAATACCATGCAATGTTTTTCAGCATTATTTCTCATCTGTGCTCCGGTTAGTACATCACTGTTACACTAAAGGCTTCTTAAAGTGGATGCTGTGTGAGGGAAGATATTCTTTGAGGGACCATTCATGTTCCGCTATCAATACTGTGAAGTCATGGAGTGGCTCTCATAGACGTTCATGATTATGAACGGCCCCTGCATCATCAATTTAGTATCCCTTTCGCCATCCACCAATTAAAATAAATAAACAAACAAACAAATAAATCCTTTTCTGGGAGTAGTTTATGTAAATATTGCTTTACTCCTGGTTACATATGTGTTTGCTCCAAGGGGTACAGTATGTGTGGCCATGAGGGTGTTGACATTTACTAAGGTGATATTTTAAGAAATTTTGATTTAAATGGGAAACATGACTGTTTACGAAAATTTGTACCGCGTTGGTAATGGACACAATGTGTGGTTATAAAGACACTGTCGTAGTTGTTGAAAGACTTTCAGGTGGGTTACAGCTAAGTGGTCTTTGATTACAAAATGTGTCTCCTTTGTTTTAAATTATATAACGATCAATTAAAGATGTATTACATAGTAATTGTACAATATCTGATTTTTTATGTTAGTGCTCAATAAGGGGAAGAGTATTGTGCGACCATACCTTATTTGTTTTCAAATGGTTGCTGATCCCACAGATGACCTCTAAATTCGTTTCTTTGTCGTGTACTATTTAACAGTATTGCTTCCTTACACGGACATTGATAATGCAATTTATATAACCGTCTTCTCCATCTATCGCTCATACTTCGCCCTCTTTTTAAGGGAGCTGGGATCACCAACTCGGTTTTAAATAAGACTGTGAAATCCGAGCGTGCGCCCCTTTCTGGAACTATTAACGACCTGTCCTGTTCTTTTTGTGTAAATCCGCAAAATAAACAGTAACTCGCTGACATTAATGTGGCCAGTAGTTCTCATTATGTATTTTCCTATGTATTTCTGAACACCACACGTTGGTTCATGTTGCATCCAGAAGATGCGGGTCAAAATCCAGCCCCACCTTCATCACGCGTGGTGTTTGTCCATTTTTATGAGTACTTTTACAATCCCATGATTTCTTGTTACCGTAAACCACTGAACCTAAACTGCAATGGAGCAAGGTCCTAGTGAAATGCACTGTATTTTTGGACTTTTCTGTTACCAGGAAAGACTCCTGATCGCTGACAGCCAGCGTCTCAATTTAAACTTTATAATGAAAAAGACAGGTTTTGTATAGTGTTGCCGTTCTGGGTAAATAACAGAGGCCCATCCAGTTTAATGTGTAAATAGAGCCCAGTCTCATGTAATTGAAAGGAGTGTTGGTGCTCTCTAGTGGTAGTTACATATATATTACAAAGACGAAATTGTTTAATAATAAGTATGACGGTGTAGTTATGGCTAGATATTTAAGACACATTGCAGTTCAAATTAATGGTCAGTGAAGTCAGATATACAAATGGGAAAAATAAAATACTGTACATACATTATTTAGTAATAGTAATAGTGATACAATTGGAATGTAAAACTGTACAGGTTGTCCCCAGGAGTATTTATCGGCGCTGATTTGGTCCCTACCGATGTTCAAACGAAACTTACGCCCTGATTAATTTAATGGATATTCACGGTTAGTTTATCCCAAGAAACACGAGGCGCACCCTGGGCAAAATATCAGTCTACCATACGATTTGTGTACGTACGCACACACACACACACACACACACACACACACACACACACACACACACACACACACACACACACACACACACACACACTAGCTAGATGAGCACCTAATCAATGTCAGGGGGAACACTTTGAGCTACTAGAGGTTTTAGAGGCTCCTGTGTTTGGCAAAATAATAGTTCAGTTCTTCTTGTGCTTTGACTGGATTGTTTCCTTGATTAAGAAACTCATCCAATTGTTTCACATTAACATTAGTGACACATGCATGATTACAGGAGAATGACCAATCAGCACACAGGAAGAACTCGGTGCCTTAGTGAAATCCAGGTCATTTTAACTGAAATTGTAGTTTACAAACTCTGTTCTAGCTTAAATTGTCCCCTCTGACATGGATTAGGTGGTCACCCTAACACACACACATACACACACACATCAAATCATCTATGCCCAAACCCATTGCGGACACAAGGACAGCACCCCACATAGGGCTGTGCATCAAATTTATTACTCTGGATGTGCGAGGGCACGATGCTACCCAATGCTCCATAACACTTAATTTTAAATTAATTAAATTAGAAGTGAAGCGTATGTTGTGGTTGGCAGGCCGAAGTCGAGAATTCGAACGAATCGGAATTTTCCGCTGCGTTGCCGAAATTTGTCGAGTGGAAACCGGTTATTTCGTCATCTAATCGACCGGAAGCCGCTGTGATTCAACAAAGATGGCGTCTGTAACAACGGGTAAGTGACAGCGGACCATACGAACCAATTCAATAAATCGGCAACGCGGTGATGGTTTTTAGTAAGTGAATGCTGTTATGAACTGAGTTTTTATATATCTTTTGCATGTCCAGTGTTTATATATGTCAAGGAAGAAAGAGTTCTTAGTCCGATTTGATTTGAGTGACACAATGAACTAGCTTTGTTGTCTGATTAAAAAAGAACATCTACATTTTAATTGATCTGATTTCCGAGGACTGGCTGATATGGTGGGTTAAAGGCAAGATGTGGTGTGTACGAGTTACGAGTACCGAAACAGTTTCTTAACTTTGATTGTTTGCCTTTGAAGTCATGATACGAACACAATAACTAGTTCTGGTACTCTTCATCGGTATGTACACGTTTGCTAGAGAAACCAGTCGGTGTAGATACTAATATTCATGAAGTAAATGGAACAAAGCTTTTGTAACTGTGTCAACAGTTTGCGAATGAATGTAGCTGTATAAATATTTGCTAGATTACCAGTAAAAAGTAGCTGGCAGCAAAAGAACTCCGATCTTTAATAAAAATGTTTTTAAATTTGCGACCACGCATTCTTCATAAGTTCAAAAGAGCGTCTTTGCTTACAGTTCCTCAGCTATTCTATTCGTCAACTCAAAGTTTCATTTCACGACAGAAATAACTGGAAAGGAGTGTGCTTGTACTAGTTTGGGGAAAATGCCGCATTGAATGCCCAGTGGACCCGATCGTGGGACATGCGACCTCATCGGTCTAAAAATAACCTCCAGCTGCCCCATCTAAGCATGTGTCGCCTCTTTTCGATATTGCATCTCCTCAGCGGTTATTTTTGCGCCTGCATTTGTCTAGTAACGGATTAATCGTGCAGGATTTAATTCTCCGTTGTATGCTTTTAAGATAATTAGGACTGAGAAGTATAGAGGAGTGTGACATTTAGGGATGTGTATTCATAGGGTGGAGGATGCGGTTTTCAGTTGCAGGAAGACTGCATAGTGCCAAGTCACTAAAGCTGAAATTAAAGTTTTCTGCTGTATAACTGTGTAAAATTGTATTTGGAAGCTAAGAAATTAGATTAAAAAATAATGTAAATATTCTTTTTTATTCCAATAATCATAACACTTTTGGGGGGATAGTGGCATTTATAATAAGCAAGATACAACCGCTTGTTTACGATGATTTATGCTAAATGAAATATGTTTGCACCCTGCAGATTCTTTTAATTACAAAGATCACCTTTTAAAACGTAAGTGTATTTTTAAAGTGAAAGTTTAAACTTTTGGCGCAGTTGCAGATTATCCTAGGCTATTTAAGCCGGCTGTTGTAAAATTGTTGCAATTCCTGAATCGACTCTCTCATCCACCTGTCTCACCAGCCACTTCAGAGTGGATCCAGTTCTTCAAGGATGCTGGGATTCCTCCCGGTCTGGCTGTGAACTACGCCCTGTCATTTGTGGATAACAGGTGATCAGTGTGTGTGAGATCTCTAAGAAGATACTACTTCTAAATTGTCAGTGTGTGTACTTCACAGATGTCAATAGCATGATAGCAATCATACATTTAAAATGCATTTTCAAGCAGTGTCTATACTACAGTCATGTGCCGGGGTTTATTTTGTACTAGTGTCTTTTATAGTCTGTTAACAGGCACGAGAGTGCAAACAACGTCAAGGACTACACTGCGGCATTCGAGGCAGTTTTCGTAACTGCACTTACTATAATATAATATGGTTTGTCAGCAGTTATATGATATATGTTTATTCGAAAACTGATCTCCTTCTGTGTTTCCAGATTAGCTGGTTACTGGTGTCACTTGTGATATTTTATCTGTTGGACTGAACTCAGTCTATCTCTAAATGAAAGCATGATTTGAAAAAATTCTTTAGTGTAATTTGATACTGTACAGTATAGCTGTGGGCGGCATGGGGGGGTAGCGCTGGTGCTTCACACCTCCTGGGTGGGGGATGCAGATCCCACCTTCGCTGCGTGTGTGTCTGTGCGCGGTTTGCATGTTCTCCCTGTCATACTCTAGTTTCCCCCTCACAGCCCAAAGACATGCAGTTAAAATAAACCTGTGACTGAGACAAGTAAGTAGCAGGTGGCCCGGCAGTGTATCTGTTTGCAGCAATAGTAACTTGGGAAGTTCTTCTGCTGGCAGGATCCAGAAGACCATGCTGATGGATCTCAGTAAGGAGATCATGATGGACTTGGGCATCACTGTCATCGGTGACATCATCGCCATCCTCAAGCACGCGAAGCAAGTTTACAGACAGGTGTGGCTGTGAGAGGGTGTGCTGTTTGCATATAAAATATAATCCAAGAGATTAAACTAAATCCTTTGTTATTGACACATTCCCTGTTTTAAAATATAATGGCTATTGTATCATTCCATTCAATTTCCGCAGTATATGTTATCCTGTCAAAGTGTAGGTGTTCTGAGTTCCTGCAAAGCAGATGAAAGATTCTTTGCTTTGGGGCTTGTTTTTTGAATTAAGAGAATGGAAGGAGGCTGTGAAATCAATTGGGCGGGGTTATTTATGTGAGGTCAGGTATCACCTGGTTTAACCTCGACATTTAGCAACAGGAAGTGGCTTACGTGAGTTGTCTGTACTGAGTGTATTCTCAAAGTAATCGAAACATTTACTCCATGGTCCCCCTCAGGACATGTGTAAGATGGCCACAGAGGCCATAACGTCGGGACAGACTAGCGTTCAGGCTGAGTTGAGGAGAACTGCCAACACACGTGAGTGTTTTCCTGATTAAAAAGGCCCTGTTAACCATCGTGTGTCTTTTTTTGTGTGTTATATACCTAATCTTTGCTTGTCTTGTGTGAGGATGCTCACGCCTTGTTTGTTGATCCCCCCCCCCCCCGCCATCTCTCACCAGCCGCCACACGAATGATCGCCAACGCATTGAGCAGGGAGTCCCCCCCAAGCACACCGGTCCGTCGCCCAGACAACTGCCTCTCCGTAACAGTGTCGAACAAGCAGGCGGGCAAAAGCAACAAAGCAGGTGTGGTATAAATATTGCTGTAGATGATATTATCAGATACTCCCTTCCTATATCTTCGCAGTCCCAGGCCTGTCGCGATCACGTCACGATGTAATCGCGATTATATGGTGCATGCGCAATCATCAACAGGGCTGTAGATGATGAGTGAAACATTTGTCCAGACGCTGGGTTTTCCGTACTACAGTGATCCCCTGCCTATTGCGGAAGATGCGTTCCAGACCCATCAGCGATAGGCCATTCAGATGCGATAGAAGGTCTCTAAATCATAATAGAAAGTAAGGGTTTCTTGAAATGATGTCAAGTTTTCATGAT
>JAODKC010000039.1:10039864-10082479 GCA_026777985.1 Mormyrops attenuatus | reverse complement strand
CCCCGCCCCCCCCCCCCCCCCCCCCCCCCCGCCCCCCCCCCCCCCCCCCCCCCCCCCGCTTTAAAGGGCATGTGGCCTTCCCCAGTGGCTCCTTATCTCTACACTCCTCTTGTTCTCGTCATCTGTGCTGATAAACTCCTTAAATGGGTCAGGGAGGGGCGGGGGGAGATAATGGGTGGCCCATCAATAGTCGGCTTGCCTAAGCAGTAAGTCCCCAGAAGGCTGGCTTTGCAGAGACTGTAGCACAGATTCATCAAAGCAGCAAGGGGGCGCTGTCACGACACATGGACTACGGTCAATAACGACTTCCTACTTATCGGATCAGGCATAACAAACAAAGTGTGACACATTTACAGCCTCTGAGCAGAGTGAATAAATACACAATTAAGCAAAGAAATGGACCAGGCTGTTTCTCGCTGACTTAATACTGGGAATCGGAAATATATCACTTTAATCCAGAGGTGTAATGCAGATGTATAGGAGCTCGTTTCCTGCAGAGGAGCCCGGGGAAGCCAAGCCTGTTGACATGCAATGTTTTCTCTGCGTTTCTTTGAGGTTGGAACCGTGTTATAATGTTGCCACGGCATCGCAGAGATGTTCTGACGTGTCATCTGGTGCCTCTGTCTATCTCTCTCTGTGAGGCTCTCCCTGTTTCTCTCTCTTTCTCGCACTGGGAAGAGACCAGTGAGGATAGTAGCACGCTGAGGTCACACTCTCTGTCTCCCGCGGGCCCATGCAAAGGCTCATGTCTTAAGTGTTGTGTCATAAGCCCCGCCCCCTCCCCTTCTTGGCCCCACCCCCATACCATGCGCTGCATCCCGCCTTCCCACCACAGGCGGCACCTGTATCTGTGCATCGAGAGAGGCTCCCTCCTGTCAAACCTTTGGTGGATCACATCCAGGCAGAACAACAAAAGCACAACTCGAGAAATGTAGACAAGTAAATCGCTGTGTGTTTTGCTTTGATGTCACTTTCCGTATATGTTTGTTGACTGTCCAAGTGAGGATTTTTTGTGGTTTTAAAATTATTGTAAAAAAAAATGGTTGTGCTGATAAAAAAAAGAAGCTTTATTTAATAGGACTGATTTATTTATCTTTGAAATGTGGTGGAGGAGAGAGTGTAAGGGTCTTAAATATGGCAGGCACCTTTAGCCAATGTGCATCCCTGGAAGCTTCCGGAAGCTTGTCCACTCTGTGTTCTGTGTGGGACCCGAATCATGTCTCTGGCCTCCGACATGCCATACGGAAGGCTGAGGATCCGGAGCGTGCCATCTTAGAAGTCTCCAGAAACAGACTCCATCTTCAGGGGATGGACATTGAACCTGCGTTTGGTTGTGTAAGAGAGACACTTTTTTGAGAGACTTTTGAATGGAATGATGAGAGACCCAAAAAAAGAAAAAGAAAAAAACGAACCACAAACCTGGGAATGCGCTAGAGATTTGAGGAAAACATGAAATAAAGTTTAAAAAGGGAAGTAAGTGTGCCGGTGTTTTGTATTATTTGCAGTGAACATCGCTGGGAATTCTCTGGGCTTCTTTGGTTAATGTAGAGAAATTTAAAGACAAACACACAAAAGTTTGCAAAGCTAAATGTCTGCAGGTCATTAGCTTTACTGATTTTACTGTAATTTATTATCATTCAACAGAGACCACCAAAACCTCTTTTTTAATTAAAAAAAGAAACAGACAGCAAGCTTTGGGGCACAGTGGTACAGTGGCACAGTGGTTGGCACTGTCACCTCACGTCTCTAGGACCAAAGTTTGAGTCCCTGCCAGGGCTCCATGTGTGGAGTTCATAGGTTCTTAAGTTCTCTCTGTGTTGTCGTCGGGTTTCCTCTGGGTTCTCCAGTTTCCCCCCACAGAACAAAACCATGCTGAGGTTAATTGCAGTTGCCAAAGTGTGCACAGGTGTGAGTGAATGGTGTGTGAGTGTGCCCTGTGATGGGTTGGTGCCCCATCCTGGGTTGTTCCCTGCCTTGTGCCCATATGCTGTGGGCAGCCCTGACTAGGACAAGTGGTTACAGAAGATGGGTGATCGAAAAAAAACCAAAACTAATTTGTGAGTTAATATATCTTGTGGGGATGAATCTCTAAGGTTTGTTCTTGATGAGATAACAAACAAAGCCTTAAAACACACACACACACACACACACACACACACACACAAACTCCAGAAGGAAAAGGTGATCTTCTGGGCACTTTAACCTGCAGTGTGTGCCAGCAAATAAGAAGCACTTATTGCCTCCACCCATGTTGATAAAAGTCAGCACATCCTGGATCTCCATGTTAAAATTTTGGGAACATCTTGATGTCCTGGTGTTAGCGAGCAGCAGCACCTGCCCTGTGTCCGTGCCCCAAATTTCTTTTCCCAGTTCTGCTGTACTGTTATTTTCCAATCCATTGCCCCCTTCCCGTTCAACCCCCATCCACCCCCCCTCACTCTCCCTCAATTGCCTCTCCTAAGGTAGTAATCTATGTGTCACTATTGACTACCCAGCTTAACAGCTTCCTGTTGGGGAAGGAGGCAGGGAGAGTGACGGGGGAGGGAGCATCAGTGTGTGTATAGAGGTTGAGAATCTTCTGAGGGAAGATTGAGGTTGAGGGATAAAGAAAAAATGAGGATTTAAGATAAGCTGGAGGATTATGGGTAATAGTACAATACACTGATTACAGCTCCTTCTGTTGAACAGCAAGAAAACACAAAGGTTGGGTCATTATGTTAGGTGTGTCTGTGTGTGAACGCATGGGTTTACTGTTTCTGGGGCCACTTCAGGGCCCCCCACCCCACAGTACAGTGACTGTTTGTGGCCAACAGGAGCCCCATGCAAATGCGTGATTTGAGTGCTGGTAAACCGAAATTTTACCTCAAGCAAGGGTGAAAGACCATGACTGGTGTGTTCTTCTGTGCCTTGAATGCATTGCACGCTGTAGGACCACTGAGTCATTCTCCACGCACATCTCCAGCTTTAAACACAGCAGCAGTTCATATGAAATTTTGACGAACGTGTCCTTTGTCTGCATTTTCAGTGCCCTCACCACTCGTTCTCTTCCTCCCTCCGTCGCGTTCCGGCTCTTTGTCATGGCTTTTAATAGCATTGCCATGGAAGTGAAGTGGTGTTGCTAGGTAACTAGCTGGCGTCTGGACGAGCGTTGGAGTGGAGGCTGAGCCACCAGACAAAGCGGTGAGTGTACGTGTGCGCGATGCTCCCCGTGCGACCGCCCGTGCGAGGCGGTGTGTTCGCGGAAATAAACAACGCCGCGTGTGTGCGATTTGCTCATTTCTCGGTGTATGTGCATGAGCGGAGTGAATCCGTTGGTGCGTGTATGATCTTTTCGACATCTTATCTTTAAATCTCTGCATTTTGTCCTTGGGTTATAGCTCATCCACACAAACTATCAGTCCTCGGTGGCTGGGCTTCTGTCGTGGCCGCCGCGACTGTCACACATTCAACACGATATAATGTGGACACTCATACAAAACAGCACTCCAAGTGAAACAGGACTAAGGGTTACGCACATATACACCGTGTAAATCCATATTACATGGTGTATATCCATACATACTGCCCATTTACACCAAAAATCCACATCAACTTAAATTATGAGCTAAATCATGAAAATATAAATTACATCTATATACTGCAGCACATGCAACTAATGCAGCATGTATTTTTAACAACATTTTCTCAGTATTTGGTAACCACATGACTGGCAATTACACTTTTAAGGTTTGGCGGCATCTAGTGGACAATTAATTTATTTGCCGTTGAAGTGGAAGTGTTCTGACTTGGGTTCAGAAATGAAAACTATTCACATCAAACGGTAAAAAAAAGACATTGGAATCATAGGAAAGTGGAGCAAAGGATATCACCTATAGTTTGTGAACTCCTGAAACCACATTCTCGACCCAAGCTGTTACAACAGAACACCCAGCTGTACAAAAGTGGTAAATTTGCAAGTCACTACATTCAGCAAAACTTACGCAAGTCATTTCAGCAACACAGCGTACATCAGTGGTCCATGGTCATTTATTCACACCTTGACAAGTAGGCTAATCATTCATTTATGATCAGACAGCTATACTCAATGACATCATTTAGCCTCAAACTTCAGAAACATGGATCCAAGCGCTTAACGGAACATCTGTCAATTGTCCAACAAAGGTAGTAGCTTAGTTTGTTGGTTGTTTAGCTTTATATATATTTACATATTTATACACACAAATATATACAGATAATCCCTGGGGAAAGGTTTATGAGAACAATAATTAATTAAATCCTTTTAATAATAACAATAATTATAATAAATATTCTGAATGTTGTCACTCAGTCAGGGGGAAATGTAATCAATTTGATTCAGCTACCAAAAATCATCGCGTCAAAATAATAACACAGTTGTGAAAAATTAAAAAAAAACATATACTTTTCAAAGAGATGCTGTACATTGTATGTCTGCTACTCTGTAATGTGTCTTTTAAAAAAAAACAACAAAAAATGCCAGTTCAACAACGCAGCCACTGATACGTAATAAATAGTTTCTTTGCTCTTTCGATGGCGTGAGGTACGATACGCACACTCCTGTACGTGATGGCGGGAAAAGCTCGCGGCATCCTTCACATCTACGTTTGTAGTACTACAAGACAAAAGCGGGTATGTTCGTTTCTTTTGTTTTGGTCATCCATCTCTCTATCTCTTCCCACTGTTTTTTTTTTGTTTACTTTTCGCTGACTGATTGAGTCCAGAGATCAAAGGAAAAGGACCGGCCTGGCTTTGTCGTCCAACAGGAATGCCTGATTTGCAGTGCAGAACAGGTAGTGCAAGCTGAACAAGTGAGAGCTGTTTGCCGCCCGTAGCGATGTCCTGTTCTAAGGGATACACCCTATTTCTCCCTCCCCTTATTGTGCTGTAGTGGGACCTTCCACCTCACCTGATCTGCATTGCCAAGATTGAAAAAGCTCAGTCCAGCTGCAGAGTCAGGGCCACGAATTAGGTTTTAATCCCACCTTACATTATAAGCCATTTCCACTGCACAAGAACTGTGTCGCGTTGACGTGATGACACAGAACTCTTTTGCACACTACATCTGCTGAGTACGGGCTACAGTAGCACGACGGCTTAGACTTTTATGAATGGCTCCTGGATCGCACACAGACACACATTTGGAAAGTATCTAGAACAGGAAGTAAAATGGGGTAGTTTGGGGTGATATGTTGTGGCTCGCTGGCTCAGTGGACAGGTGGTACCATGTTCTTCCTGTGATGTGATGCTTTTCTCTGGCTATTCTACTTTTATCCTGAATTCCAAAGACATGCATTCAGGTGAATTGCTCGTAGTATGTGCGCGTGCGAAGCAAAGTTTCCCAAACTGGTCCTCGGGGACCCCCAGACAGTCCACGTTTTTGCTGGTAGGGAGCAAAAATGTAGACTGTCTGGGAAAGAGCGATGAGGGAGAAAAAACATGGACCATCTTTGGGGTCCCTGAGGACCAGGTTAAGAAACACTGCTGTAAAGGACCAGCATTGTGTCCAACCTGTCTATGATCTATGCACCCCCCAATCCCGCTGACACCCCCTCCGACCCTATACAAGTAAGTAATTTCAAGATGTTTTAAAATGTTTTAAAACATCATCCAAATTTCCATCCAGTATGAAGTGGATTATACGCACTGTGCCTTGAAATTATTTAGATTCTAAGACTGGAATAATCTCTTCTACCAGCTGATGAGGATAAGCTGTCCTTATTGGTGGTTCGCGCAGGAGGACGAACGGAAATGTAGTGCTTGACGGCTTGGGGTGGCGGCAGGTGGGTTGGGGTGAGAGTGAGGATTCTGGTCCGCTAGGAGAAGGGTTGCCCGCACAGGGTGGCGCCCGCCTGCTGGCCACACAGCGGCACGGTGCTGTCCTGGCTCTGTCCCTCCATGTCCATGTCCAGCAGGGACGGCCTGGCTCCGCCCACGCTGCCGTCCCCTGAGCCCAGCGGGCTGTCGCAGCTGCTGCCCGGTGAGGAGCTCCGCGTACGGGACAGTGACGGCAGCTTCCTGGGGTCCATGCGGGGCCGCGCCGGTGTGGGGCGCGGCCGAGGCGCAAACTCCAGCGTCTTGGGCCTCTCGGGGGCGCCTGTGCCCTCGTGGTCCAGCGTCAGGGGGGGTGGAGCCTTGCGGCGAGGAGCCACAGGGAACAGGGTGGAGGGATCGGGCAGCCGGGGTATTTCCAGGGTTTCCTGAGAACCTGGGGGAGAAGGAGACGCCTAGTTACAGGGATGATTCATTTTAATCTCTCCTAGGATAATGATGCAGTGCCACTTAAAGAGCTGATAATTAATTCCAGGGGAATTAATAAAAATAATAATAAATGTTTAAAGCAAGTACCCATGATATACTGTCAAGGGGTGATACTAATCTGTTTTTAAGGTGGGGGGCAAAATTAGGGCCCTGATTCATAAAGAGGCCCAACCTTATCTTTAGGCAATGATATGTTTTGTATTGGTGAGTGACTGGGGAGGGGAATCAATCAGCATTCAGGGGGGGCAGTGCTCATGTGGACCCGCCCATGTATACGCCCCTGTCCAGGGAAATAAAAACCAAAAGGGATCTGTACCCCGCCCCACAGTATTTAATTTAGCTTCAGTAGCCCCCCCCCCCGCCCCCAAACAATAGACATTTGGTCAAAGACAAAGAGGCTACTGGTTTCTTTTCTTATAAATGGTTAAAAAAAATTGTTAATTATTATCTGTCCTGCTGAAAGTTAGTCATTTGAGTTCCATTCACCGGTCTTCTGTGTGGGGGAGGTGAGAGGGGGCAGCGGTGCGCTGCCATCTGAGGGGGTGCGGCGGTGGCTCAGCGTCTGCGTGCGCGTCCGGATGGCCCCATCAGAGGGCGTGCGGCGGTGCCCACGGCTGTGCACCATGGCGGCCGACACATGCGTGGGCGTCAGCGACTGATTGGGCTCGCGCTTGAAGCTCTCCGCCCGCAGGTCCAGCAGGGGGTTGAGAGCGGGGGCCTGGACAGGCGGTGAGGGTCTGACGGGCGTGGCCTGTGGCAGATCGTCGGGGTCTGAGGGCAGCAGTGACTTGGTGGAGTTGCAGTCAGACAGCGAGGACAGGGAGAGCAGCGTGACGGAGGGCGATGCGTCCAAACTGGGTAGGATGGAGTCATGCGCCCGCCCATGCGACAGCGTGCGGCTCGGCGGCGACGTGCTGCGCCGGAAGCGGCCCGCTCGCTGAAACAGCCCCTCCTTCTTCCTGCGCTGCTCCTCACGCAGGTCCTGCTCGTCCTGGGACACCTGAAAACCGGAAGCGGGACACTGTCACGTCACGTCACCACTTGCTTATCACAACCATTCGCTCTCTGCTTCCTGTCTGCATCCTATGTGCCAGACAGGGGCACTGAAGGGGCATGGAGACCCTGGCACGGTGCTTCCCAATCTGGTCCTCGGGGACCCATAGATAGTCCACATTTTTGCTCCCTCCCAGCTCCTGATAGGGAGCAAAAATGTGGACTGTATGGCAGGGAGCTTGGAGGGAACAAAAACATAGACTGACTGTGGGTCCCTGAGGACTGGATTGGGAAACACTGCCATGGCAGATTCTGGGGGCCCAGCACTTGACAGGGCTCCTTGAATACACAAAATTATATATAAAATTGGACAGGGCCCAAGGTGACATTTTGCCATGGGATACTGAATTTATAGGTATACCCCTGATTCCAGACAACCTCATGTGTAATTTTGCAGACAACCATAATTTCTATTGATAATTAATTATATATATATATATATATTTATTGTATTTGTACATAATTCATTTGTACCTGGTTACCTACCTATCTGTATTTCACTGGCTCTGTACCTGTACTCAGCACAATGACAATGAAGTTGAGTCTAATCTAACCCAATTTAACCAGTACCTGACATCCAACTTCCTGAGCCTTAGTCACTGGCCAGTAGGGTTAGGCTTAGGAGCCTTAATGACATAAACACACCGCACCAAGCAGAAAATATCAAACGCTCAGCAGCTTGGTCAGCACGCCTACTACAAATGGTTAGCGTCCAAATGAAACCGCTTAGCTAAGTAACGCCGTGCCGTAGAGAGTGACCGGGAGCACATTTTTAGCAGATGGATGCAAGATCCACAGCGGCTGACAGCGACATTTTGTTTGTCCTTTCTTTTGTTTGTCCTTTCTTTTGTTTGTGTTTCGTCTGATCCCCCGCCGCTGCCACTTCCAGGCTGCTCACTCTTATACGCTGTTAACAAGAGCTTCTCTGAACAAATAACTCCTAAGTCTGTTCTTTGTTTTTGTCCAAGCGGCTATGGGGGAGATGAGCACCCCCTCTCTCCCAACCCGCGCAGTACCTGCATCCTGCCCAGCTGCAGCAGGTCGTGCCCCAGTGCCACAGAGGCCAGCACGGACGCACAGCCCAGCAGCAGCATGTCGCTCTTCTTGCGCTGGCTGCAGCGACGGGACAGGTCCACCCCCCCCCATGCGGTGGGGCCCACCCCCATCCAGGAGGGGCCTCCATCCTCCATGCCCCCGTTACTGTCAGCCTCCAGGGATATGGAGGAGTCCTGGGACTCACAATGCTCCTCTGCAAGGGAGGCATGGAGGGAAATAAACAAAAGCTGACCACGGCAGGCAGATAGATAGATAGATAGATAGATAGATAGATAGATAGATAGATAGATAGGTAGGTAGATAGTCCACATCTAGATGATCTATGGATCAGACAGGCAAACAGACGGATGGATGGATGGATAGTTGGATGGATGGATCGATAGATAGATAGATAGATAGATAGATAGCTTACATCTGGATGATCAATTGATCAGACAGACAGATAGATGGATGGATGGATGGATGGATGGATGGATGATGTTTCAGATGTTTATGTGTGTAAGTGCATACACTCGCAATAAATACTGGAGGTAACAATACAGCAGATGACCGGGTGGAAAGGTGCCAACCTACCCATTTCGTTGAGGCTGGAGAAGGCGGCACACATGGGGACATGTTTCGGGGACTTGCCCAGATTGGGCGCACTGGAGGACCACTGCTTGCATCCCTCCCCCAGAGACTTCAACCTGCAGCAGGGAACATAAACAAAAAGTCCAAAGCGAGCCGTCACAGCTTTGGTGACAGTCACCCAGCAATGCCAAAAAGCAGAAATGAGTATGTGTGTATATCTCTGTAGGTGCCGAACAAATCAAATAAGATACCAGTTCCTGGTTTCACTTCCTATCATTACTTTCATGTTCTCAGTCAGGGACTTGTGTTTAGGTGAAGGGCTGATGCTGAAAGCCCAGGGAAGAAGACTGACACGATGATGCATACAAATTAGGGGCCTCCATCCATGTCGAACAAAAGTTAAAACAGGCCACTTATGCTTCTGTGCGTGTAAAATGGGGTCAAGGCACAAGACTGCTATGCAGAAACAGCATGACCAGGAGAAGAGAGGTTTAAATGTCTTTTTATCGTGCTGCCTGCAGGCAGTACGACTCTCAGCTTACTCTCAGCTTAATTGATACGTTTTGGAGGGAAAGTCTAAACTGGCCAAGAAAAAAAATATATACTCGTTGGCGTTTAATGTCATGAGCCCCCAAGGGCATGGACTGATAATGTGTCATAATAAACTGCAACAAGAATGACAGTCTGCAGAAATAAATTTGGATTTGATTTTAGGATTTGAACCGCTGCAGTCTGAGCACAGTTTACACCTTGCTTTTAGAAACAAGCCCACTCCTTCTTTTTCTATAATGTTTGAATGCCTGGGGGGTTGGGCAGCCAGCTGACCTTGGACCCCCCACCCCCCCAGGTTTTATTTCTCCCTACTTGGGACTTTTTGGTTCCTCTCCTCCATTGTCATCTGGCTTTCATTAGGTGCTTTCACACAAGTTCCAGAACCTGGTCCTGACTTGGAACTTTTGTAGGTCCTGGCCATTTTTGTGTGTTGCTTTCACAGTACAACAGGAACTGGGACCTTTATGCTAAATAAGCAGGGGAGACGCAAAAAAATCGTAGGTTATACTTCACGCATAATTTCATCCGAAATCACACCACCACGCCAAAATGATGGAAAATAAATAACTCATTTTGTTAGGTGAGGCCTTTTCTTTATATTTTATTTACATGACCCAAGACATGTTCATGATTCTTATTAAATCTGGTCATCAGAACGATCTTTCATTTTCCTTGGAATAAAAAAATAATGCAGCAGCATGTTAGTAGGTGTTATCCCGCTAATAAGCGCTGGCAAGTTTCACTGCCAGCATGGCAATACTAGACAAAAGGGATCGAATTTTTCGATGCAAGAATATGGAGACGCAAGCAAAAAAATTATTATTTGATGCATTAAATGTAATTTCTGCACTTCTGTGTCACTTCAAAGTTAGCAGCGGTGCTTGTGGTCAACCAATCAGCAAGCTCTGGCTGTAAGTGCCTCCCCAGTTATTAATGTTTGAACAAAAAGTAACACGTCTGGAGTGTGGAAGTAAAATTAGACATTGGTAGGCCCGAGAGGGGAGGCATATTGGGTCTGTTATGTCTTAGGCCTTAGGCAAGAAGAGATTGTTTTGAATACTGTGTGACCTCGCTTTGTGATAGCTGCCTGCGGATAGTTCCGCAGACCCTGAAGAGAGCTCGGACCTTGGAGAGACAGACAGCGGAGCAAAGGGGGGGAGGAGAAACTACCTGCAGGAAGAGATTCGAAGCTGCCCCAACTGGTGCACAAAGAGTTATAGCTTTATAAAGTAGTTGCAGTAGACAATATACAATATGTTACACGGTAGTGCGAATGTATAAGTAATTGTTACGTTAATCACACTAATCATATGTTAACCATGTATTTGCATAAGTAATTGTTACGTTAATTATACTAATCATATGTTAACCATGTATGTGCAGTGATTCAATGACAATATGTCAATGTGTTAATCATTAATCAATGGAACACCCAAACATTAACAGTGATTCAATGTCATATAATCAATATCTATATACATATCTCAAGCAGAGTCTATCAGTCGAAACAGATTCCGGTAAATTGAGCAAGATGGGTGGATTTTATCTTGCTACCAAGGTGAACCAATAGAGCAGGAGAATTGTGTTTGTTATACGTTTGGGCTTGGTTTGTTGGTGTTTTGTGACCAATCAGGACTTAGAAGTCTTTATAGGGAATTGGGAGTTATGGTTTATCAACTGGTTGCTCTTTGTGCTCGGGGTGACTTGGTACCGAGAGCCAAAGCGTGACGGGAGCACTTTGCCGGATTGCTCGAATAAAAGACATTACTTTACTCACCAAGTGAGAGGTCTGGACTTTTACTCTAAGTGACTCTCTGAGTTATCAGAGAGGGGGATTTCAAATTTTTCTACCACAGGAGTAGGTACTAAAAAAGGGTTCTGGAAGTGCCTCAGAAGAACTAAAACCGGGCCAAGTTCCTGCAGTGTGAACACGACAAAAGTCCCTAATTCTGGAAAAAGGTTCTGGTTCTAGAAAAAAATTCCAGCGGTGCGAAAGCGCCTTTTCTTTCATTTCTTTGTCTTCCATTTTCCCCTGTTTTTGAATTTTTTTCTGTATAAATGATGCAGGAATGCATCATGACACCACCATGTGAAGCTCCTTGGGGTGACTTTGTTGTGAAAGGCGTTATATAAAAATAAAATATCGGCGGACTACATGCTGTGCTGCGGTACTTGCGCATGCCTCCATTTGTGCCATTCCATTTGGAGGCCTTGCTGATCCCCGTCTGAAGGCTGTGCCCTCAGGAACACGAGCCAAACACTGCTGGGCGCACCAGAGGCACAGTTTACGCAGCCTGTTTACACGGCGGCGTGCCCGTGAGCGACGCCCCTCCTACCTGTCCTCCCCGCCAGGCCGCTCCCTCTGGTGGGTGGAGCTTGGGCCCCAGGTCCGGCCCTTCTTCTTGTGGACCGTCAGGTCCTCCTTCTTACACACGGCGCTGCGGCCCCAGGTCTTGCTCCCGTCGCTGGGCGTCACTGTGCGGCAAATGACGGTGTTATTATACACACAGGGCTCAGGCGAAACCCTCTGTGTACACGAAACGAAAACATCAGAGGCTCACTGGACCCGCCCCCTTTGGCCAGTTGAGCTCATCTTGCCTTGGTGCTGAGCCATGCGGGTGGTTAAACCTGAATGGCCCAGAGCCAGGTTGGGTTTCACCGAGTTTCGCTTCTCACTTAACGGCATCAGTCTACCATGGCTGTGACTCGGTGTCACAGGTACTGCGTCGCTTCCTGTCTCTGTCCCAGTTTACGTATTTTTTATGCATCTCTGTGTGCTTCAGTGTCAGTAACACTCATTGAAAATTGCTGCATGTTTGGATGTCTGCTTGTCCAACATATTAGAGCCATAATTTAGTGCTGTGCACAATGCTGTCCCACTGCCTGTACACCCCTGCTCACTCCCTGATCTCACACTCACAGCGTATGGCTCTCAGGCGGGGGATGACTCCAGGGCTGGCTGGAGGGGTGGTGCTCTCAGAGCCTTGAATTTTCCTCTTATCTACACTGGGAGAGGCCTGTACTGTGATTTTGTGCTCAAATCCTGAAAGAGAAAAACAAGGGAAAAGACACTTAGGCACTTATAACCTCCTATTTGGCAGGATGTACACCTTCGCAGGCGCAATTCCCCCTCCACTCACCAGAGGGCAAACTGATGCGGTTGCCATCACGGCCCATCTTCAGTAGGCGGCTCTTCTTGAAGTGGCCCTTCCGCTTCTTGACCTGCGGCTTCTCCTGGTACATCTGGTGGATGATGATGTTCAGCTCACGCTCCACGATGTCGATCTCCCGCTCGGCCAGCTCCTGCTCGCGCCGTCGGAGCAGCTCCTCCTGCTCCCGCTGCTCCTCAGCTGCTCGCGCCAGTGCCTCCTCCCAGGACCGGAGCTCCTAGAGATCGGAAAGGAGTGAAGAAGACAGTGGACCAGAGACGTGAGACTGATGCTGCCTTCACGGAATTATGGTACTGTAAATACAAGTTGCCGACTTGGAAGTTGCACATGAATGCCCCCTCAACTGATACTTACAAATGTGAAATTCTGAAAAAAAATTGATACCTCAGTTCCTGAGTTGGGATGACCTTTAACCTTTCAACATAGCGGACAAAAGGACACTTTCAGTTGTGGATGGTACTTATTTGCTTATTTTTTAGCAACACAACTATGGTTTGCTGTTGCTTGTGTACATCTGTAATCTGTGTACACTTTACTTGACATAGAACAACACTACTTATCTTTCTACCCAAAGCAAATGGACGGTAGCGCAGTGCGAAATTATCAAGTTCACATCAGCTCACGTTAGCTAAAATTTTGCATCCACTATTTTTTTTATTTTGCTCTGACAACAAAGCATTTGAATATGACATACTCGCGATTCCGATTTCACATGTGGGAAGTAAGATCCTCCAACTAGCACATGAAGGCAGCATGAGACACAGATAACCTGAACATAAAACTGAGGAGAACTTCTTCAAGGTTCTTGATGGATGTTTTCCATTCCATCTATGAGGTAAGTGCTACAGGTAAAAGATTTCTGCACCACACACAGTGAAAGAAACCTTCTCCAGACACAGTTAAGACACCCCCCCAGCACAAGTGTAGATATTCCTTCAACCCCCTCCAGCTGGACCATCTCTCCCCTAACCTTCTCCTTGGCCCGCAGCTCATCGAACATCTGCTGGATCTCCAGCCTCCAGTCCTCCTGTAGCGAGTGGAAGGACTCAAGTGGCATCTGGAACATGGCCGACTGCTCGATGGCCTGCAGCTGAGACAAGATGCTGCTGAAGGAAGGGCGGCTGTGAGGGACGGGGCTCCAGCACTCTGACGTAGGGAGAAGAAGAGCAAAGGAGAAGAAATGAAGGGGTTAAAGGAGGAAGAGATGCTGAGAAAATTACATTTAACCAAGCATCTAATAGCGACTGACATTCCTGGAATTCCGAAAACCAGTTATTCTCACGCATCTCTTATGGTGCAAAATGACAGAGATTTTATTCAAATAAAACCACAAACAAAGCTTCTTACAGAAAAACCTACATTTATTTACAATATCTTTATTCTTATCGACATTAATTCCATCTGCATTTTTTGCAAAATGTGTGACTGTGTGAAATGCGTGTTTGTGTCGAATAATATAAGACGTTTAAGATTAATTTAAATGCTCTGCGTTTGCTATTTCACAGACAGTCCTACATATACATAAATGATTATAATTCAGAGCAAACATCTGAACAGGCCTGAATACTGAGAATAACAAGAAACATAGAAAAAGAGCAGAGTAGAAAGAAAGTTAACAAAACCAACGGAAAATATGCAAAAATATACAAATCAGTACCAAAGTGTTGACAGTGATTGCTATCCAAAAAGTGTCAGATACAAATCTATCAGGTATGGGCAAAAAAGCAATTCTTACAGTTACACATAATTCATCCCACCACTAGGGGCAGCAAAGCTAGATAATGAGAGATTTATTGTGAAGACTGGAATGACATAGAGATAACAAGTGCGTGCCGATCTTCAGTGTGCATAGAGCAAACATTCTTACCTTCCAGGAGGTGAGCAAATGGCTCTGGACAGGTGGAGGGGATGGGTAGAGTTAGCTTACTCATGGCTACTCCATAGGCTACAGCGAGGGCATCAATTTCCCGGTAAGGAACCTCCCCTGTCAGCAGCTCCCATAGCAGCACCCCAAAACTGAGAAAGAGAGATCATAAACTATAGAGCTGCCATTCAGGCCAACCCACAGTAAACGCCTTATATGGTCTCCTGGTCGCCTCTTTCTCCATTGCCCTATCTAAGCTGATTATCTGTGTGCCCCCCCCACCTGTCTCCTACCTCCAGACATCACTGCTCTTGGAGAACAGGGACAGTTTGATGACCTCGGGGGCCATCCAGGCATAGGTTCCCGCTGCGCTCATCTTGGTGGTGCAGTGCCACTCCCGTGCCAGTCCAAAGTCTGTGATCTTCAGGGTCTTCCCAAACAAGTCATCCCTCTCCATTTTTTCCAGAATTAAAACTACCGGGGAGATAAGAGAGTTGTGGCAAGTGTCGACAAAAAAGATACATACAAACACATATTTTAGCTCAATTTCACGTGACTGTATATATTGGAAACACTAGGAGGTCGACCAGATGTTCCCTGTTATGCTACAGCCCTCTTCAGGTGAATCTGTGCAGAACCTTCATTTGAAATAACCCAGTCTGAGCTGAGCATATACCTCAAAACCGCTCATTTAGGAAGAAGACCGGCATCACATAAATCTAACAGAAATTAAGTAGCTAAAGGTCCAAGTAGTACAGATGTATTCATATTAGCATTTTGTACTGCTAGCCTGTTTTATAAGGCTTGGTTTGGGGTGGTGGGGGCAGGGGGAAATGGGTTGGACCCGTTTTTTTGAGGAGGAAGTTCAGGTGCGATACTAGGATTTTTTTAGGTAGGGAACATAAGAGGGGCCATAATTCATAAAGAGGGGCCAATGATTATGTTTCGGTTCAGTAAGTGACAGGGGAGGGGGCCAATCCAGGGACCAGTAAGCTTTCAGCTGGGGCCAGTGCCTCTGTGGCCCCGCCCCTGAGATGGATCCATTAGGACATGGTAAGGAGAACATAAAGGTGAACATGCGGTGCAAGAGAGATGCTCACTACTGCACACAAGCACACCTCTGTAACCAAGAATTGACAGTCCGTTTTGCTTTCCAATGCAGCATGACATACAAAAATCACGCGTGCAGATTTGTTAAAGCTTTGTGCTGAAATATCCCGCCAAGCCACTGAGTAAGCTATCCTTTTGGAAGCCTGCGATGCATCATAAGATGACGATTACACGCAACACTGGTTAACAAATACTACCTTATCAGGACAGTAATCTCAGTTGCTGCGGGGTGCATTATTAACATAAGATAACCCAGCGATTTCTCTTTTCATTACTCAGGTCAAGCTGTTTGGACGTCTCGCTGTTTCACACAAGGCTGCATCTCATATGAGAAAGCGATGGACCTTCAGAGCACTGCTGGGTACGGCCACAGGGCTGCTAAGGGGAAGATGTCAGTGCCAGAAGAGCTGTCTGTCAAGGTACCTCAATGGAAATGATTCAAAGTGAGGGTGCAATACGGGGACGGCATGGAAGTTCAGTGGGTAATGCTGCTGCTTCACACCCGTAGACTTAGAGGTTTGAAGCCCATCTCTGATCCCTGTAGGTGGAGTCTGCAGGTTCTCCTCATGTTGTGTCCATTTTCTGAAGGTACTTTGGTTTCCTCTTCCAGTCCAAAAGCATGTAGTTAGGCTAACGGCTGTTTCTATATTGCACCGTGACAGACAGGCATCCCATATAGGAAGAGACTGGTATAGACTACATGCCCCCGTTTGACCCTGGCTCAGGATAAGTATTCGGATTGGATAACTCTGCCACAGGCCTTTTATTTGACACATATTAATTCACTTAAAACTGACTGAAAAACGTCAAACGTCAAAATCCACTAACAAAGCTGCAATGACACTGTGCCACCATGTCCAGACTGATGTGTGTTTCGCTTTTCAGAGAGAAATCCCGCTCTTTTGACACACAAAGAGACAATTGACAATTATTATTTGTAACCCAGTGGAGGGAAATTAGTTTGCATACGAGGTCACCTGTGTTCATGTGCCTCATAGGAGAGTAAGGTGGGATATGACATCACTAAGTCCTATGTACCTGTAGTCATACTTGTACGATGGTGAAATAAAGTATCACCACTAAACAACTGGAGAACATTTGTTTTAGGTGTTTGTTTTTCGCACAGATGAGGTATGCAAACAAGTTATACTTATATGCTGCATTTTTCATGTATTTCTAACGGAGAGAATGTTAAGTATGGCTACAGTGACAGGTCGGGAGTTTTGCTGAAGTCATCTGAGAGAATTATTAACAGCGTACGGACCTGAAGTCATTTCAACACGTCCCAGCTTACTGAGTGATCCCGAGCTGGATTTCATACTTCCTCATACATTTCCGCTTGCGGACAGGCTATGGAAATGTTTTGAGTGTCAACAGGGCTGACTGGTTTGAAGGGAGGGAGCACATTTGCCCTTATCTCCAGGTCTATGCAAAGAGAGGTGGAGAGTCCACAGTCTGGCTTTTGTTTGATCAAGAGCCCGACCAAACCTACCTATACGGGTGTGCTTAGTACAGCTGCTGCATTTAACTTGGTTACTCAAATGGGTGTTTTCCAATACCAATACTCAGGACTGAAGAGCGTGTGTCCTAAGATATGAAATTCTCGACAAGAATCCATATTTTTTGGCTGTTCTCATGGCAAAGCTCAAAATGATTTGCATGCTCTAATCGTCAGCAAGTAGTTCAAGTAGCCACATTAAATACAGAAAGTGTTTGTTTGGTTAACCTTTGTTTTGTGATGTTATTATTGTTGAAAAAATATTTTTAAATATTATTGAATGAAATATAAATGAAATGAAACAACAGGGGCGTACCCTATGATACCATATTTCAAGGTTCTTCTTACTGTGCTTACTGGAATCTAGCATGAGAGAATACTGATGCCAATTCAAAAAATATAAATGTAAATGTAAACACTACATAAAAGACATATGTACTCTGGCAGAACTACTGTGAGGTAAGCCCTTTTCAGGTTAATGAAGACGGTTGGGTTCTCGTGCCAAGCACCCTTCACGACCAACATGGAGAATCTGCTGTTTGTGAGCGCCGTTTTTCATTAGCTGTTAGCATTATCCATTAGCATTAGCCGTTAGCATTAGCAGGTGCAGGGGGTCTCGTGCCCGCATAGCGCTGCCAAGCTCCGGTCTGTGGAATGGTGCCAGAGCGGGGGCCTACGCGGCACTGTCTTCAGAGTGCCTTGGCGGTAGCGAGAGGCCCTGTGTGATCTGAGGAGTAGTGCCCGCTATGCTGGAGGGCTGCATGTCTGTTTGTGTGCATGCGTTTGTGTTTCTCTGTTTGTTAAGCTGAAGTATTATCTGAGGCAAAAAAAAAACGGAGAAAATGAAAATAGGGGCAAGCTGCTGACAATGATAATAAGCCATTGCCCCCCCTCCCACTCCCAGCCATGCCCCTAGAACCCCCTCCTCCCACCTCCTCATTTTCTAATTCACTGCATCTATCACGGTGAGGGACAGCTGTCTCCCTATGGCTGTGTGTGTGCGTAAGAGAAAGGGGAGGGGGGCTGGGAGAGGCAGGGGAGATGTAAATCCAAACTTGGGGGGGTAGTCTTTGCGCGGGTGCCCTTGCAGGCCGTGCACGATGACATGGCACATGCTGATAAACAGGTGATTGGATGAGACTATGCAGCACCCTGATTCTGGATGGGTGAGGCAGTTACTGGGGGGGTGGGACTCTAGTGTTATGTAACTAAAATTCAGCTGTCGTGTCAAACCGTATTGTCATGTCACTACACAAGTCACAGCAATGCCCTAGAAGGGGCTAATTAGCCCATGTTGCTAAACAACAACAGCTAACACCTGTTTTCAGAACTACCCCTTTACAGGAACCACATGGCCTCAAAGATGCTCAGTTCTTCAGCTGCCTGATGCACCTGGGCTACCAGATCGAAGCTGCAAAGACACCGCCAGCTTCATAGCTGCTGTTGACCGCCAGGCTGTCATCTAAAAGCTGACCATTAGGTAAGAACATGGGCTTGTAAGGGCATCAGCTCAGGTCCCTGAAGCTACTTGGTGGTTGCACCCTTAGATAAATGACTTAACCCAAACTGCCCCAGTAAAAACACCTGGTCGTATGTAGCAGTGGATAAAATGGCTGAAGCTGATCCGGATGAAAACATTACCTAAGAAAATAACCGCAATGTTCCCATTCTCCCCTGTTTTCTACAGTTACACTGTGGTGCCCTCAAGTGTCGTACGGCTGCCAATCTCAGGTTAAGCTAGACTGCGGCCTCCCCTCCTACTCTGTCCCTTTGTTTACCACCCTCTCCCAAGCAGCCCCCTCACCCTGGCTCCTTACGGGTTTATAACATTTTTCGAGATCCGATTCCAGTGTGACACGGCCAATCTGATCCTGAAGGAGCCTTCTGAGCAGACTGCTTCAATAACAAGGGCTCTGTTTAACGGAGAGCCCCCGCCCCGCCCCGCCCCGCCGGGTAATCGCTCTCCCCCTGCCTGCATTTTCCTGAACTTCCTGGTGGAAAGTCGATGGGAAAGTCAGTTGGTAAAAGACTTGTAATGTTGAAGTGTGAATGTCAAAGCTGTCATCCATTCAAACATCCTCCATATCAACAAAAACATTTGGTGATGCTACTGTTAGTCATTATGCTCCAATCCACTGGAACAGCCTTCCTGAGGATGGAAAGGGTCCTGACAAGTGACATTTTTAAAAGAATTCTAAAAACTCATCTATTTAGTCTGGCATTTAAGCAATGTCTAATGTTCTCATGATTTCAGTATTTATGCCAGTTTCATTTTTTTGTTTGATCCGTGATTGTTTCATTTTTATTATTTTTTCTTTTTATTATGTATAAATTCAGTTTATATATTTTTTTATAATAACAAAATCAAATCACTTTTATTGTCACGTCACTTGTCACCAGTAAACAAGCACAATGTTTGTGTCAGTCGCATGTAAAAACACTTTGAATTGCACTTAAGTTGTTTGAAAGGGGCTATATAAATATTGATTGATTGATTGATTGATTGATTGATTGATTGATTGATTGACAATGCATCATATCCGGCACGGGGTTATGGAGCGACCTGGCACCCATCCCAGGAGGCAAAGGGGCGGGCCGAGAGCATCCTGGATGGGACACTAGTCTGCTGCAAGGCATGCGTTGACGAGGCCCGCTGTCACATTAAGTGAATTTACTCCGCGAGTTCAGCCAGCCGAATGACGTCAGTGCAGACAGAAAAAGCAGCACAGGGGCAGGCAGGGTAAACGCTAACAATGCATTTTGACGGTGACGCCCCCTGGTGGTGGGAGTCAGTCAAATTAAGTTCTCTGGTGGCCCTAGGCTAACATGGCTAGGAGGTGCTGTTGGTGAAATCTGCTGGTCACCGGGGGTTAGGCGGGTGAAGCCTAGGATAGCATATGCAGTATTCGGGTGGGGGTGGGGGGGCAGTGTTCTTGCACGAATGATTCAAAATGTGACATTGTAGAATGGGAGACATTAGTCTCAGATAAAAATCACACAGCAGAAACATGGGGGTCAAGTGTCAGGCTCCCTGGAGGCTGCGGAGAGAGAGGCAGGCTGCAGCAGTGGGGTGCAGCGTCTGTCTGTGTGAGGCGCGCTGTTGGGTAGCCAACGTGTGCCATGCTTGTGTTCCTTAATGTACCCCCCCTCCCCCCAATCCCACAATCCCCAGGGACATGGTAGGCCTGTATTTTCACTTCATTGCCACACAGGGAAAAAAAACCTCCTCATTGCCCTGCTTTTGAAGAAACCCCACCCCAGCCCACCATCCAGCTTCCCAGAATGCAGCTGTCGCCCTGCAGCTTACTATAGGCACAGGCACTCAGGAGGACAGAGGGGATGGACAAAGAGGAAAAGAAGGGAGAGTGCTGCAGTGACAGAGGAGGATGGAAATAGGAGGAAATCACACTAGGATTTGGGGGGCGGAGGGGGTGGGCAGCAATAGAATTAGGAGATATGAGAAGGGAGGAAAGAGAGGGCCGAAGAAGGGAAAATAAACAAGCTGACGGAGACTCTGAAAGAGGAGGAAAGCTGAGGATACACGATCGGAGGAGCCGCTGAGACTGACAGCTCATCCTCATAATCGGCAGTTTGGGAACATTTTGGTTTCCCAGTAAATACAACCAACACTGGAGAGAGAGTAGTTAATACGACGAAGACTGCCTGTCGGGTCTGTTATACAGAACTCGGACATGTTGCTGGAAACACATCCAATGTGTTAACTCACATGAGATGACATCATCCGAGTGTGCGTACGCCGTACAGCATGAGCGAGGCAGACACAGCCTCTGCAACTTAGTCTCCCCGTGGCATTACAGATATAGGGGTGTTTTTCGATACGTGCAACTAAACTCAGTAATAGGGAACATGAGATTTTGATGGGCATCTGTCTACGGAGAGACTAACCTGCAGTTCATTATGATTGTTATAATTTAATATTTTTTATTTGTCCAATAGAGGGTGCCATGGCGGTACAGTGGTTAGCACTGTTGCCTCACACCTCTGGGACCTGGGTTCAAGTGTCCTCCAGGGTTCCATGTGTGGTGTCTGAGGGGTCTCCCTTTGTCATTGTGGGGTTCCCTCCAGGTCTTCCAGTTCACACCCCCCACAGCCCAAAATCATGCCAAGGTTAACTGGAGTTACCAAATTGCCCATAGGTGTGAGTGTTTCCGGCAGTGATTTAGCACCCCATCCTGGGTTGTTCCCTGATTTCAAAGCAAATTATGTTTTCCCTTCTGTACCAAAACCGCACTCAACCCAAAATCGAGGTTTGTACCAAACCATGAATTCTATTGTTGCATGCGCCCCATCATTAATCTTTCCCATTTTCTGATGCTATTACTGAAAGTGCAAACTAAAAGCTCTATCGTTCGTACCGGGGAATCACACATAACTCCTCAGGATTCGACCACTGGGACTGAACACCTTGGGTAAAACCACAACTGTTTAGGCAGGTGGGGGGGGGGGGTGGTGAGACAGGATCTCGCAGACCAAAAGCAGCCACCCCAGCTTAATTCACAGCAAAACCCAGGTCCCATAGCTGCACATGTTTTCAATGTGCTCCCTGGCCCAATCCTGTGCTCCCTGACCAGCTGTCTTCAATCCTGTCCTGCCCCCCATGGAGGACTGAAGTCTAGGGTGTCCTCCCAGGCTTAATAATCACACTCAGCCAGCCTATATCTGCTCATCTAGTAAAATCTACGCCTCCCAAGGGATCGCTTCCCACTTTCTCTCGCCGTCCAGCCCTGAGGGGTCTCCCGAGCCGCCACCATCCGTTTAGCGGAAGATCCTGATTCGCCACGCCGCGCAGACACCGCGACCTGGCTTTGCTGCTGGCGACTGATCACTGCTCGGCCTCATCAGCTGACATCAGCCGGGAGCACCTCCCCCTCGATTTGCATCCTGCTGACTCTGTGAGACCAGGGACACCCAGTACAAGGTCCCCAGCAGAGGCGTGCAACTCCATCGCCCACGGTCACCTCCCGTGCCTGCCGGTACCCAGATGCTTTCCAACAATGCCCCTCTTGCAGAAGGTCCTGGTCGCTGACGCGTTGGCGCACACCGTGGTGGCTGCGCTGTGCAGTGGTACCCGTGCCGGGCGTCTGACCACCCCTCCCCCCCCGCCACCAGGGCTCCCACATACCACTCCACGCTTCACCACGGAGACCTCAGACACTGGGGCTGCATCGACATCACAGTCATCATCTCTTTGAGTTTCAGGGGGTTTCCAGGGCATAGCCTCACCGTTACCATGACGTTACCGTGGCTCTCATCATCTCATGCTTTGGTGATTGGGGTACCAGTAGATCCCACCCCTTATCACTTATCTCTCTTCGAATCCAAACACATGCCGAGAGCCGCTGTCTGACAACTAATCTGTGTCGCGGCGAGCTGAGAAACCACAGGTCCTGTTTTTGACGTAATACTTCGCCCTGTCCTAGTTAATCTCTTTTCGCCAGTTGATAATTAATAAAACAGAAAAAGGACTTAACTAAAAGGCAAAAGAACGCCGCTCCACGCTCACGTTCCCACAGAGCAGAACGGCGCCGGGATTTCGTTGCTCTTTGTACTTTGCCCTCTGTGCAAATGACCCCGTATGAACCTGTGTAAACTAGCCCCGCCCCCATCACTGTCCACTCCCTCCCCAGCTTGTACAAGGCTTGTTCCCCTCTTCACTCAGCCCCTATGAAGCATTCCTTCGCTTGTTTACTCTTCACTTTTTTTCATCCCATAGTTCAAGGTCTACAGTACATAACACACCTCCCTCTGTGGCCTTCCCCAGGCCCCCCCCCCGTGACCCCTGTCATCGTCAGGCCGTCCCTGCCTTCAGCGTGTGATAAAGGGGTCATTGTTGTTGCCCTGCAGCACTCTCGGCTGGGCTACAGTTTTCCTCTGTCTGAACCTGACGCTGGGGATTGTCTCTCCAGATCTTGCCCAGGGACTGGGTCCCATAATTTCTACAACGTGAAGACTCCAACCATCTCCAGCTTCAAGCTTCTTTTCTCAGAGCTGTCTCCTCTCTGCTTACAGAGTTCCAAACGTGGAATGTTTATTCACACGTCACGGGCCTTTCTGTAGAAGTCAGGTTTGATCCTGTTTACACAGCACTACCCTTAGCATCTTAGCGTTCAGCTAACGTGCCAGTGCTTCATCTGAGGCGCTGCGTCGCTGCCAGAGCCCATTAAAAGCGCAGCGCTTCGCGACGTCGAATTACAGGAGCAAAAAACGACACAAAGCGACTCAAAACTCAGATGACATTCAAAATTATTCAAATATTTCAAAGAGGGACAGAGAAGGGGACTGGATATCTTTGAAGTCAGGCTCACCATCCAGATTGTGTTCCAGATCTCTTCTGGTCCATGGAACGAAGCCAAATGCTGAGAGTTTATCAGCACCAAGGGAACCTCTATTTTTTAAAGGAATACACCTGCTTAGTATCCAGCTAAGCACTCTGTGATTTCCCACCCTGACCTATTTACCCACAAGCTGGTTAGCAGACAAGGCAAAGGCATCGTTTGCATTTCAAAACACGCGTTCGTTTCAGGCCTAAACAAAGATGACTGCATGTTAACCAAGCCTTTATTGGTCTCCTGTCCGATGCCAGATGAAAATAATTAATGGCCTTGAAAACGTACACCTCCCTGGCACTTTCTGGAGTACCGCCCCGGGCCCCACGCTGCATTTTGTTGACCAGTGCAACTGATGAGTGTGTCACCAGCAACTGGGTCACCACAACGCTCGTTTCACTTCAGTGGCTAGGGGCTGTCCCCAACCCATTGAAACACACCTGGTCTGAGTAAGCACAAAGACGTTCCGAAAAAGGCGTTACGAAAATCATCATAGCTCCTCCACGCTACAGTCACACTCCAATAGGGGAGATGTCCTGATAATACATTAGATTGTCAAGATTACTGTGTGTAATATTTATATTTATGCAGTATACTCATAGTACTCGAGGAAGCTTCGCAAAATATATGCCAATAACAATTAAAAAAGTCAATTTAAGCATATTTCCGTATAGCCAAGACCCTATAGACTTGACAGCCATGCGCATTAAACCACTTAGACGAATGCTAGATAGAGTCTAGCTAATGATTTAATGATACAGGACAACCGCAAATTCCAATTCACTTAACCTCTGTGGTGGAACATATGTGCTCTCATGTGTTCTGTCACGGGTAATAGTGTGATAAGCTGCAGGTTCCTGTCACCATGTAAGTCAATGATTCCCTGGGGGTGAAGGGAAGGGTGAGAGCGATAGATGACACAGCGCTTGGCACGTTTCCCAGAGGTTTTGGGAAGGTGGTGTTGGTGGGGGCGGTGGTAACTGGGACAGGACTATGGGAGGGTGGTGTACACGGCCGGGAGTCCTGGCTCTGTGCTGAGCAGGGCTACATTTTGAAAAGGATACATGAGACCCACACACCTGGACAATAAGCTAGGGTGTAACTTTAGACTCCCAAGGGCTGCCATTTTCTTTTTCTTTCTTATTCTCCTCCTTGCACGAGCTCTGGTGCTTCAGCGTGTAATGATCCCGAGTTGTGGAGTTGACATTTACAGGATGGAAAACGGCCGTGTGACTCAACAGCCCTGCGTCAACACCTCAGCAAAGACTAAAGACCATACTTTTGCGTATTTACTGCGATAAACGTTTTAACGGTTTGGCTACGGTAACTGACATGTCGCTTTCAAATCTATAAGGATCATGTTTTTTAAAAGGCCTTGAGAAATACAAAGAAATGGATGTCTCTAAGTGCTCACAGCAGACCAATTTGAAGGTCTTGTATCAGCGTGTTCCTTCACATGCCAATACACACACATACAACAAAGGTTCTCAACCAGCACTAAGTGACAGATCTCCTGAGATATACATGCATAATTTGAAGGGTTAATACAAAGCTATTCAAATCATAATCCTCAAGGGCCGAGCACTGCTGATTTTCCAGCCTTTCTTTACCTGCAAGCCAGGTGTGAAGCCTCTGTAGCCAATCAGAATCAGGAATTATTAAACTGACTGCCCAGGAGAACTAACAACAAGGCCTGGATTTGGAAGCGAGGGCCAGATTTGAAGAGCTCCGGTTAATGTATCCAGAAACACTACTCACTATTGCTGGATTTGAGGTCCCTGTGGATGATGGGCACTATCGCCTGGTTGTGCAGGTAGTCCATGCCTGTGGCAATCTGCACGGCCCAGTTGACCAGAACCCGTGGCGGCACCTTCTTCCCAGCCAGCGCACGGTTGAGGGCACCTCCTCTGGCGTACTCCATCACCAGGCACAGGTTGGGCTCCCGCAGGCAGACGCCGCGTAGAGCGATAATATTGGGGTGTCGTATCATCCAGAAAAGACGGGCCTCCTGGCGCACGCTCTCAGCCGTTGCACTGATGTCTTCATCCGGATCCTGGCGAGCCGCCTTGACCGCCACCTCCTCGCCCCGCCAGATGCCCTTGTAGACTTTACCAAAGCCACCGGCACCAATCACTTCTTCCAGGTGAAGTTCCGCAAAGTCTATCTCAAGGGGGCTCTCGCCACCTGCCACCAAATTACCCGAAAGTTGGGGGTAGCTGGAATCTCGCCGGGTCACGTAGTTGCTGGGGAAGATGCCCACCTTGTCCTGGATCTTACCCGTCCACCAGCCCTCATCCCCAGACACCTTGGAATCTTTAGAGAGTACTTCCAGCAGATCTCCACGCCGCAACGTGAGCTCCTCGTCGGCTGTCGCCTCGTAGTCAAACACTGCCGTCCAGAAGGGGTTGGCGCCACCTTGGTGGTGGAGGTGGGAGTCTGGCGAGCCTGACGAGGACACGGTGGAAGAATCCCAGCTGCTGCCATTTTCGGCCGGACCGGCACAACGAGTCCGACCTTCTACCGGGGGGCCGGAGGAAGAGGCCTGCAGGCAGCCCCCACAGTTGGTGCAAGGCAAGGGGGCAGCACCGGTGTTCATTCTTGCATATGGATCCATGGTAGCCTGCAGGTTACCGGTGTGGGTTCAACAGCTGGCACAGATTGTGTTTCAGCACAGGCACAAAATCCATGTAGGGCCCACTGACTGAATCCAGCCTTTCTTCATGAGAGATGAGAAATCAATAGACAAAGCTGCTGTGCTACTATCCCATGGCACTGGGATGGTCAAAGAAGTTAGGACCGTCAGATTTATCACTGCCGCATCCTCGATATGTTATATTTTATTATAGCTGGCATTTTCTGAAAGGGGGGGGGGTTCTTAGGAGATGAGCTAACTGTAAATCTGTGACTCACGAGAAAACAGTGCACAGAAAGTTCACGCTTTTCCATCCTGCTCTCCCAGGAGCATATGTCAGGTGGTCACAGACCTCACTTAAAGTTATTTAAGCATCTTGTTTGTAGTTAATATATACTCCCAAAGAAACTCTTTAGGGCACTTACGTTCAGCCTTTTACCATGGTGCCTTTGATTTGAATACTTGTAGCTGATTAATCTCATATGACAGCAGCCCTACAGAAGGCAGGCCTTTGTGGCGTATAGCTCTTCAAAGACACCTACGGTGATCTTTAGTCTTTCCGGAGACCGCTGCGTTGTATTGCATCACAACAATCTCGAATATGAGGTGCTGCATAATCGGAGTTGAAAACAAAAACGGCGATCGCTTCCGATAGTAAGACGATTTCTTTCATGATTGGTCTCATAGATAAATTGTTTATTAACCACGATTAACACGGTCTAAGAAACGTCCGGAATGTATAAAACCAGCACCTATTGCTATAGGTATAAGACAAGCCAGAAATTAAATTAAATCCGTTTATAATAAACCCTTATAACATACTATTCAATTGAAGAAATAAATGCATCTCGATTTGTTTAATAATTAATTACAGCTAGGTACAAAATGATCGGTTCACGTTGGCGAACACTACATTATCTGTAGCTGACATAAGCCCGACATTCTCAATTTAGTTATACTCGTTAAGCGGGATAACAGGCGGACAGTCAATCAGTAACCAA
The DNA here is from genome assembly GCA_026777985.1 of Mormyrops attenuatus. NCBI lineage: Eukaryota > Metazoa > Chordata > Actinopteri > Osteoglossiformes > Mormyridae > Mormyrops > Mormyrops attenuatus. Next base: position 10,055,350 of record JAODKC010000039.1, on the reverse strand, counting down.
GCACGGAATTTAGCTTAATGGTTAAAAATATTATGCGGAAAAAAAAACTCAGAAGTGTAAGCCGAGTGTTATTGCCCTTGTTGGTCGCTGCCTTGAGTTAATCCCGCACACCGCTACGCATAAGCCCGTTTAATACCCATAAATAGTCGTTAAGAAAATCACTCTTCCATTTACAAAGTGCAATTACATGGGACATATAATAATTAGGTGCCCGTTCATTTTGCATTAGGCCTATGAATGAACGTATAATTATTCAGCAGTCATATATTACGGTTGTACTTTGTCATTTTAATAAAAAATGTTCACGGAGTCCCACCGGATAGATTACACAGTAGTCAGAATGAACACCCTAATCCTGGGTATGTTTACCCGTTTAAACTGCGCGAGATAAATGGCAATGAAACAGTGAAACCATAACCTGTCCCTTTCCTTTATAATGTTTTGCTATTCCTGCTGCTCTCGGCTGCGTCCATAACGCTCAAATTATTATCCCGAACAGATGCAGCAAATTGCTCTACATTTTGACACCGAGAGAACGATTTTTGTTGCATTTCTGCTCGATAACATTATTCGCAGTGGTAAGGTAGTCATCATCCATTCATTTTGGTGGAACAGAGAAGCCTACCCTATCCTTCTCTTCCGATCCACATAGCTATTCACATGCATGCAAGCATATACCTTCCTGGACACTCATATCCTCATAACTAACGGAGCTCCCCGTGGCAAAACAACGCGTGGCGTTTATAATAGCGCTGTGTTGATCTTGCGAAGTCAAAATTCATGACGTGAAGAAAACGGACGATTAAATCTTCTTCGGCGATGAGTTTCCTTTGGCTATCGAGAAGTCCGTGGAAGACCAATCCACCATCTTCATTGTAATAATATTAAGCATAATAACGACACTGAAAGCAACACAATTTATAATCCAGTAACTCCGGTTCCGCTGCTATGAATATTCAAAAACAAAATTCTTGGTCCATCGGTTTTAGCGTGACACCCGCAGTTAATTGCATGTACTATATTCCATCTGAAATCCGCGTCGCATGGGCGTGTGAATGTGTCCCTCTGAGTCCACCTTGTTTTTACAGTACTACAACATCATACCCCTCGATTTAAAACGAGCTATTCTACAAGGTTTGTGTCCCTTGGGGTCACTCATTTGGCCATTCACCAATCGAAATCAAAGTATTTTCCCCCACGAAAATGTTCCATTCAGTGGACCGAGCTGTCATCGGTTGCGGCTGACTTTGTATCCAAATACACCAGCTGGATCGGGGGTGGGGAATCGACAGGGATGCTGGGAAATGTAGTTCTTGTGATACCAAGGAAGCTCATACATACTGGTTACAGGGAAACAGGGATAGCACCTGCATTAAACTGTAAGCATGGAAACGGTTACTTAAACCTATTAAAATAATTTGGGAATCAGCAGTGTTGAAATAAATTACATAGCGACAGGGCTGCCTTGGAAGTGAACAATAAGTAAATTAACCTCCGCATTGTAACTGCTAGTGTAGGCTACATATTTGTCCTACCCGTCTCTTTTACATTTCTTTTCGAACATAAAAACCCGTGTCGTATCCTGCTACTCGTCTTCCGCCTGTAACCGTTCATGTTTTCTTGATTCGCAAATTGTAATTTATATTTGTCTTTTGGAAAAGTTCCCGTATTTACTGCTTCCTTATGTTTTTCAGTTGATTTTAATACACGACACTGTTATTAACTGCTGACGTAAACATCTGCTTCGAAAAACATTTATTTCTACAAATGTAATGTAATGTGGGGAAAAAGTTCATAAATGATTTTAATGTTGTAAGACAACAAAGAGAAACGTTCGCGAGTTTGCTAGCTGCATCTGAGGCACTGGGGCTCCTGATTGGATACGCGTTCTTGTGTTCTCTGTTCCTGATTGGTTGGCATAAATTCAATCCAACATGTGACAAGAAAGAAACGGAGCCGCCGGGAGATTTGCTATATGCCAGGGAAAGTTCGTGTTGGCTTAAAAAAATACCCTCTCCTGACATGGACCATCAGCACTTCAGCACTGGTCAAGAGAGCACAGCAGAGGTGCAGGCTTCTGGGATCACTCAAAAAAATTAACCTTAGCGAATGACTGCTTATGATATTGTACTGTTTGAAAGTATACTGACATACTGTATTTCAGTGTGGAACTCCAGCTTCAGGAAAGCCCTAGAGAGTGTCATTAAGGTAGCTCAGAGGATCACAGGGATCCAACTGCCAAGTCTAGAGGACACCTACAGCACTCCGTTCCTCCGGAGAGCAGACATCATCGCCAAGGACCAAACACGCACCTGTCACCACCTGTTCACTCTCCTGCCCTCTGGGAAGAGATACAGGCCAATTTGCTCCCCTACGTCTAGACTGAGGAATGAGTTCCACCCCAAAGCCATCTACCATGTTAACCAGGCGAGAAACAACAAACTCAGATAACGCCACTCCAGCACCCCCCCACCAGCATTCCATATGTACCCATCTGTCAGCCTGCCCCCCCCCCCCCCCGAAAACAACTGACTGTTCACAGAGCTGCTACTTTTTAACTATATGACTGATGCTAATTTACACTGTTATATATTGTATATGTTGGCGTGTGTGTGTGTGTGTGAATGTGTGTGTGTATGAGACAAACGTACAGAAGGATTTTAACTATAGTTGGCATAGCACCCATTGGAAATAAGTAATCTAGTCATTTGTTTGACTGGATAATACAACATTCTTTTATGTGTGATGCTGGATTAGACCACTGATAAACATCTGTCCTTGATTTGTACATTTTATATAAATGTGCACATCACATTTTGTAAGAATTTGGGCAGTTTAAATAATATTAGCAATATAAAAACAATTGCATCATTTATCATAATGTGGGTCGGATTCCCACTTAAAAGTTTCCTCCCACGGTCCAAACATTTGTGATCAGGTGACTTGGTACCGCTGAATCACCCATTAAATTGATCCCTAAATTAGCATAAAATAAAACAATTGAACAAAAATAGCAAGACATCTGATATTGCTGTTAGTCTGTTTCCTTTTCAAAGGGTGACACTTAAGATGATAGTTTCCCTCTGTCCCATTATGGTCTCCTTGGTAGCAACCAATTTTTTGAGGGAGCAGAAGCTGTTCAGGGGTAGTGTTGGCTCTGGCCCTTCAAGGTGGAGAGTGAGGACTTTTGAGAGCACAATCCCTGAAAAGAGATAAGCTGTACAAGAATACCCTCCAGCTGGTGTCAAGCTTTCCTTTAACAGACTGAGGTGGAAGCTTCCACATCCACCTATTTGCGTTACATAATTGCTTTTCCAGTAGAAGGTTACGGTCAGCCTGAAGCTTATGCCAGGAAGCAGGAGGCATGAAGTGTTGGGCGCCCCAGACAGGATCCCGGCACCCCTCAAACAAGAAATAATCATCTCAGTGAGTCACAAACAGAAGATAAGAGAAGGTAATGGGTGACTCAGTGGGTTAGGACACTTTGCTTGTGTTCGGAAGCTCACTGGCTCAAATCCAAGAGTTGGCAGAGTGGTTTCACAGTTGGGCTCTTGAGCAAGGCCCTTTAACCCAATTGCTCCAGAAACTGGTTGGCCCTGCTTTCTCAATTATACGTCGCTTTGGATAAAAACATCGCCAAACATATTGTAAGATTATATGTATCAGTTAACTAAATCATCCATCCATCATCCATGTATCTATCTGTTTTCCGACTGCTTGCTTTTCAGGGTTTCAAGGTTAACAAAATCAAAGCAAATATAAAGTCATTTATAAAGCATTTATAAAGTCAGCTATTGGGCTAGCATGGTTTTTGACGGGTTTGCACAATAATCTCGCAATGCTTGTGGGTTTGACTCCCACCATTAAGAAACTTGGTTAATTTACATGCTCACCATGTACTTTACCTGTTCTTGGCTAATTGTCCTGACTGCCATGAGAGATTATGCCTCTCATTAAAGTGAGAGATCATGTAACAGTTGTGTGTTCAACAGCCACCCCTCCCTGTCTAATTTGCCCTCTGAATTTTATTGTGCCTACACAGACAGTTGTGGTGTGATGTGAGAGGGGGTTTCATGTCTTTTGGAGGTCTTTGAAAGGACATATGTCTAATCCAATCATCAAAAACCTGAGAAATAAGAGAAATGTCTTTCAGTTTACTCTGAATATTGCTGGAAAAGACAATATATAAAATAGCAATTGTGTATTTTACAAGGCAGCAATTTGCTGCAATATTCATCCTTAATGTACCTTCCCAAAAGAATTAATCCATTAACTAATATATCTGGCGGTTTCCATGTTTCCAGGGAAATATGTAAACATGAGGGTTAGTGACTCTAGAAAATTAGCACATTTATGAATTGTTAAAGGAATCAATCAATTTTAGATAGCTATTCCGACTCGTGTTTTTCATTTTAACTCAGAAGGCCAGGGCCAGCACTAGCCTTCTGCTATCTGTAACTTTTCCTTGGTTATTGCTACCAAGGAGACTATAATTGGAGACAGTGAAGCTGGCCCTCTCAGGTATCACCCTTTGAAAAGTGAAAGGTCAGAAATATAGGCAGTGTTTGCCAATAAACAGTATGGTGAAGCCCCAGGAGCGATCAACATTAAAGGACCCCCTCGAATTTTGCTAGGACCTGGTAACTCTGACCCGGTCCGGGCTCAGTTCCAAGCCCCGCCGACCCTGAAACAGTTGGAAGATGGGTGGCTGTAACGTACATTCATTATATACCTATTGATATGACCGGTAGAAAAAAATTTAGTTAAGATTTAAACATTGGCATAAGCCTGGTGAAGTTCACTTTCCCAGCTGTGGGTTAGAGGGATAAATCGCCTCTGGAGGTAAGTTGTACCAATTTTTGGTCAGAGATTAACGGAAATGCCAATGCCACCCAAACCAGTGTCGCTGGAGGGTGGGGGGGCAGAGGGATATTCACCCCCGGGGCCATCACATCGGGGGGACCCATTGCAAAATTTACCAAGGGGAGTCCTCCCCTCCTGTCCGACAAAAATGCGCAAAATGCCAAAAACGTTAAATTGTGTCCATATATTATAGTATATAATAACCAACAGTCTCTGAAGATTTATACTTTAAAATATAGATTTTTAAGTATTGCTCCTTTTCTGAAATCGGACCCTAAGTGCACCTGACCTCCCACATCAAGCGACTTCAATCAAAGCAAATAACAAGGTACGGTGGAGGAGGAACTCGTTTGTCTCCCTTTCTGTTGTGTGGATTGGAATATTTTATGTACAGCTGGGCTATTGATCTGCTAATTCGACCTTCACACACTTCTCTTACTGATGTAGTGTGCAGTCGGTGAATATTGGCCACCAGGCAGGGCATATATAGATGTGAAGCCTCAAACACTATTGACTTGGTGTTTTAGCTTCATTGTCCAACTCCTGTATGTTCTTCACTTCACAAATATATGGTATTTAATAAAGTGAGAAAAATTATATTTACATTTGGTATATAGATTTCACAGAAATTAATTGATTTATTATACAGTTTGGCGGTTCTTTTCGGACCCGTTTTAATGAAGGCTGAAAACTTCTCTCCACCATTTCGTTCAACCTGTGAATATAGTTTAGGCCACCAGATGACGCCATTGGGCAGCCAGATGCATTGGTCTTCTGGAAACTTCCAGTTCTGGACCTGCGGCAGCTCCAGAGTGTTTTCAGGGGAGGTGCATGGATGCGATGGGGGATAGGTAGATTATTGGGATATTACAACCAGTAAAATATCACTGACGAGGAATAGAGATTAGAGATTTGTCCATCTACATCATCACAAGAATGAATGGATTATGGGTGGCATTTTTGGGGTATCAGAACCAGATATGGAGTTTTCCAGAGCACAAGAATTCTCTCCAGAATCAGCATCGTATTCAATAAATGCATGAGCACTCCACACAGCTGGAAAGCACAAGCCTGCAAGACTGGACACATGTCATCTGGTCTTGTCGCCTCGCCATGGTCTTGCCTTGCCATGGTGCAGGCTCTTCTGCTCCCTCTCCACCTGGTCTGGTCTAGGGGATGGTGTTTGAAATCATTTTTTGCTCTGCTGGTACTGATGGAATGAGTGTTGGAGAATGGCAGCTATGGCAGCCTGTGGGAGGCGTAGGGCAGCTGGAGGTACTGAAAGCCTGAATGTTAGTTGCAGGGGATTGGTGATAAACCACAGAGGGTCTTAAGTCAAACCTTTTAAACAGCTGGTTCAGCTAATTGATCATCACCAGGTTCCCCTCGGTTACATGCCCGATCTACTTCAAGTCATTCTATATCGTTAAAAACCAGATGAATGTTCTGCAACTAGCAAACAAGTGGAATATGTTGATGACTGACTAATTACTTCACCTAGGGGGCACAGATTCTGCACCCCCAAGGTTCTAGTAGACACAGTGAGCGCAGAAGGGCGTGGATCATGCCGTGCTCCGTCACAAAAGTGTCTGAAGGAGAAGCCATCGGTGTGTGGGGGCGGTAACCAGGGCTTGATCTGACAGGGGATGCACATGGATGCCACGACCACCCCATTGGAAAAAACTTATAAAAACCATCCCTTTGAAAATATACCACCCCCCTCAGTACCCGCCTAATTTTGTTGTGTAATTGTCACTCATGTAAAGCTAAGTCTGCCTACTTTGTCAGGGGTACTGAACTGACAGACTCCAGACAGAAAGACAACGATCCTGACAGATACTTCACCAGGACAAAATAGTGATGATAATTTGATAATAAAATTCACTTGCTAAACTACTAGCTATTTACACCAAAATGGTTTTTTTTTCCTACTTAAGGAAATCCAGGAAGTTTTGTTTTAATTTTATGCCAGTATACAGTTACTTCAGGAAAATGTTTTTCATGATTAACATGCCAGCACAATTATACTAGCATTAAATATTTTCCTTGTTTAATTAGTTCTCACGTGGAATAATTTTCCCAAATTATTCGTAACTTCGAATAAAAATATACGAAGCGCAACTTTTTAAGAAAATGGGTGAATGTATGCCTATTAGTTTAATACGGTTTATCTTTACAAGTCACCAAGAACACCACCTGTAAAAATCATTAAACAAGATTTTCTCCACTTAATCTTGAAGGACTAATCAAATCCCAACGAACCCCAGATCCCCAGGTCTCACTTTGTAGAATACCAGACGCCAGATTCATGTCACTCCGATTTTACAGCTTGTTGGACCGCATTCGCTTCATTTCACACACAATCCTGTAGGCGACGAGTCGACAGTAGATGTCGCTATAGAACGATAAAATGAAGCGAAGCCAGGTCGTATATCCATGGTATTACTGACCGCTTTTGCGTTTTGCCCCAGGTCATTACTGTAGGAGTTGCCTCGCTTTGCCTAATTAAGGATTTAAAATATCCACAAAGTCCCTAAAAAATAAGACACGAAACTTTGCCTTCAAATCACTATCTACACCCATATTTGCCTAAACAATGCAAATAAGAGCGCAGTTCTGGTTTGGTATAATCCTGGCTGTCATTCCAGTCATTGCAGTCCTTTATTTCTGCCGCTGTCAGTCACGCGAAAGAGTAAACCTTTAATTCCTATTTAATTTCCTACTAATGCAATATTTCACACGAATTGCTAATCTGGCCGAGTCGTATAACGGATAGGTCAATACTTATTTACACCGAAACCCACACAGGCTGATAATGCTGAATGAATTATACCACGTTGCAGCAGAATAGCTAAACACTATGTAATTCATTACGTAATGTTCAACACAACAGATCAAATATCGGCACCTGGTATAAAACACATTAAATGCGGATATGAAGGTCCAGGCGTCATCATTTTACGTCCCAAGTAGGGATCAGTCTACCAAAAATTCAAAAATTGACAAACTCGTGATGATAAATGATAAATTATTTTCTAATACTACACTGAGGTAAGTCTGATTAACCAATACGGACCAGTCTTATTTGCGGTTTTTTACATACAGGTATGGTATTTCGTGCGTTTTCCCCACAATAATCAAAGATACAAAAACTGATTTTCCTGTTCAGATGAGAAAAAGAATAAACTAAAACTCCGGTATTTCAAGAATTTCGCTTTGTATCCTATGCGAGTGTCCCATACTATATCAAAAAGGATGCCCTAATGAATGGTATGGAAACACTGCAGAAATATTTTTTATAAACGGCACCATTGCCCTGCAGTTCCAGTGCAAACGACATAGCCCTACCGAAAGAAAACGTACACAACCACAACCCTGCATTTTACGCTGCCGCACATTACACGCTATACAGACGGCAGTCAATCTGTGAGTACAACACGCATGTTCGCGCAGGCGCAGTGGGGGCGGGAGAGTGCGAGACCGGGGTGCCGCGGTTTCGGTTGGTTGGGAAGGCAATAGCTTGCAGCCAGTGTAAGGAGTGGTGGGTCTAGGGACGACGGGTGACGGCCAGCGTTACTTATGTGGATTGTGATTGTTTTAGCGGAGGACATAAGTTATTCTTAAGAGCAAGAACCACTCCGAGGTAAGAGACTTGTCAGCCAGGCTTCCTGTTAAAACTATACACTTAGTAATAGTCCGCCGCTGGTGGGAATACAGCTAGCTGTGTTCAAAGTAGCTAACTGGCGTGCTAGTTAACTCTAATGCGCACGGACATCCTTTGCTTGGTGGGCACCTAGCTACGTGCGGGGACTGATCTGTAACCATACTCGTTTTTATCGGTGCCGCATGTGTGTCCTTGTTTTAGTGTAGGTCGATTTCATTATCGTTGGCGCGATTTTATTCGTACCACATTACTTTCTCTCCAGTTACATTTCACAAAGTACAGTCTATGCCTGGTTCTTCCTGATATGCCCTTTTATTTGTACGCATGCGTGACGGTGTCCCGTAGCCCGCAGGATTTGTAGTTCTTGTTGACTTCGCGTTGCAGTGACATCCGGGGCTGTGTGTAAATATGCGAACTACAAGTTCCATGTAATATCACGCAACCCCCCCCCCCTTCCATTCTTTTAGTGCCATATGTGAGATTCTGCTAGTTGGTCATGTAAATAAGTAGTAAGGAGTTTCTGATCGGCTTTGCTGTAAGCAGATGGTTAAAGCTGTAAAGTTATGAATATCTTAAAACGAGGGCTCCCTGTCCTTGATGGTTTAATACGCAATTAACACAGCTAATCTTTGAGGAGTACGGATAGTTGAAGATCTATTGTGCATTCGGCGTTTTGTAATTTGAACCCCATTAAAGTTTAACTTTTCCCTGGAATTATTGCGTTTAGATGTTTCCGTATTACGACTGTGCGCCGTGTGAAAAGCGCGTTTAAGGTGCGGCTAGTTTCTCCAGTTTCACCTCCGAGAGCTGCTGTGATCAGGCGGTGGGTCTGAACGGGAAAGCCCGTCTCCGATGCCGTTTTTCCTGCTTTTTGCCGGAGGATCCGAAGTGGCGTTTGCTGCCTACATGTCTTTATATCGCTGCCGGAGCGACTGTGCTGGGCTGACGAGTTTCGGTATGCGGGGCAGGCGGGCAGGCGGGCGGGGGTGGAGAACATGGGAGCGCAGGGGGCGACGTGCGGTGTATTTAACAGCTCGGTGCGAACTACGGGAAATAATACTTAACATATACAAAAGAGAAGATAAAAGGCTTTTTTGGGATAAACGCTCGGAGCGTCCTTTTCCGTCACTTTTTTTTAGTTTAATTTGAGTTTGGTTTTTGGTAGTAATGACGGTACTGGTGATGATCACGTTGGTTTATACAAATCATGGGGCAGTTGTTTTTATGGAATAACTTTACATATATGTCCCCTAATAGCCTTTTCACGCTGTGCCTATTTAGAACTAACATTAGTGATCATCACGACCTTGTATTTTTCTTGATACATATTATTCTTGAGATTGGAAATTCAGTTTTGTTGTCCTGATAATTCTAAAGCACTTGAATATATTGCATTTAGCAAATATACAGTGTAAGGATTCATTTCCCATGAAACTATTTGTGCATCTACTGCACAGCATATCAGTCAGTCTTCTAAACATTTATGCTGGACAAGGTCACTGGGTGCACAGTGTATATTACGTATGTGTTTTGGACAAACTAAATTCAATATGCGGTATTTATTATGCAATTGTAATATGTAAATTGAGAATAAGGGTATAGAGTTTAAACAGTTGGTAAAATTTCATGGGTCGACTGCTTTTAACTTAACCGGCTTGATGGCATAAAAGAATTTCTTGTGCCATTAACTTGTCCTAGTGATTTGTTGACTGAGAAATTATGTTGCAAAGGGGCTAGTGACTTACTGTCGAGATGTTATATGGTGTTAAAGGCAAACGGTTTTGGAATATCCTGAGAAGGGCTCTGTGGTGCTTGCGAATTACTGTCAGTGTGCAGAAGGTGTTGTAATTATTTATGGCTTCATTTTCTTAAAACAAGGAACTCCAAATAGACTCATTGCGTTATAGTATTTAATGATGTCAGCATGGAAGGTGGATGGATTTTTCGATGCAGTTGATACTCCTGTCTGATTTGGATAAGTTGTAATTTTGGGAGTATTTATAAATGAAGATATTGGGCAAATCATTTAAAAAGGAAAGAGAATTTCAGACTTTGCAAGACTCCGTATAATAAGTCCATCTGCTTTTGATTGGGCCAGAGGAAAAGGGATGGTGTTTGTGTCATGCTAACAAGCTTTTATGACCGAGTAAATGCGCTTTTGATCTAGGAGTTCGTTTTTTTTCTGGGAAAATACCGGCACTCTGCGCACTTTAATGAGTGTAGCTTACACACCTTTTCACTTGAGGCTTAGATTACTGTCAATTGAAACTCAATAGTGAAAGTTCCATATGCCTGAGTTTGCTCTGATAGCGTTTTCTGACGCGCTGTTTTTGAAATGCAGCCACATGCATATCGGTGCAATCTCTTACACAACTGGTTGTGCATTTCCTGCATGCATAATTAAGGAAGCTTTTCTGGATTAAAACAAAAAAATCCATATATAAGAAAATGCTCAGAACTGTTTTGGAATCGATCAAGATGTCTCCCTTCAATTCTTCACTTGTTCATTTCGTACACGTATTTCTGAAATTATTCACCTTAGGATGTGTGTACCCCCCACCCCCCCATGCAATTTAAGGATAGAGTGGGGGTCCCAATCCAGGGCTGCCTGGGGTTGTTTGACTACAGTAAATATAGCCTGTTGGTTTTAGCAGGAGGATAAACACAGATGTCAAGTGAGCTGGGACTCCTACTGGCCACAGTCTTTTTTTTTTTTTTCCCTCCCCTTGTAGGCTGCCGTATGGGGAGCAGCGGAGCTTTTAGAGCTGCCGGCCGATCTTTAAAAGCGGGTCTCTGCATACGCAGGCGCTCCTGGTTAGCGACGGCGGTGGCCGAGGACAGGAACTCTGTGGTTAGGAGGTTGCGTCCCACCAGAGGCCTTCCCGGGGGACTCTTGGGTGGGAAACTTCAAGCGGCATACTGAAGTGAAAAAATTTTGAGCTGTTTAATTAGGCCGAGCGCACAGCCACGAGCCGTCTGAGCCTTCTCGGGTCATCCATGGGAGCGTTTCGGCACCGAGACCTCACTCTATGTTCTCACTCTCGCTTCTGTGAAAGAGGTTGACTCTTATCACTTTGTTGTGACTCCCCGTGGAGAATCCATGTGCCCGCTGTGTTGGCATCCATTCTTCTCCACGCTCCCTAACAGAGTGTCAAAAACCCAGCTCTTATGGTGCACCTCATGGCCTTCCCCTTCTCACATATTCTCTGAATAGCTTGGTATTTTTTTTTAAACCTCTCTAAGTAGAAAATGAGAAATATTGGGTTATTTAATTTGGCTCAGCGGAGTGTGGTGCTGCAGAATGGGACTCTCACTCGGCTTGGAGAGCGAGACCAGCTAAATTCCTTTTAGGAGCTGGGCAGATTTGGATTTGGGATTTATAACATCCTGGATGTGTACAGGTCTTTTAAAGGCCTAGATTTTTTTTCTGTACTTCAATTACGCTCAAGGATGGATTCATTTCTTCCCGAACAGTCGAGTGCTTCTTCATCTAATGCAAAGCTGTGCCAGTGAGTAATTGCTCTCCTGACCAGAATTAAAATGGGGGAGGGGAGTTCCACTGCATAATATTTGCTCCTTGTTTTGTTGGCCGCTTTTCAGATCGCAAGTCTGGCCAACCTATGGAGGCAATATCGGAAGACTGTGTTACATTGCGCAGTGTGGGAGAAACATTGGATGCTTGTTGGGGTGGAGGTCAGCGGAGAAGAGAAGGTGTTGGTGGGGGGCTGGGGGGGATTTAACTGCTAGAGGAAATGAGTCTGAGCCTGGGAGATGACAGGCCGTGAATCATCGGTGGTCATTTTTTTTTTCTTGAGCACTTAGGTTGGTGTTAGTGTGTGAACAAGCGTCATGAGCATTGGGCCAGATGCTGCCTGAACTTCGTAGAGCGCTGCGTTGGAAGTCGGTATCGCGTCGATGTCTCTTGCACACCAAGAGGCTTTGAAGCAGTTTCGTGGCAAGCAAGAATGAGGACAGACTGCCCTGGAGCTGTTTTCCTGTTACAGTCGAGGTCCTGGCTTAGGGCTATATGCTGATACTGCTGCTGGAATGACATGTTTAGTGAGTATTTGATGTTGCGTTGGATCTTACAACATCTTGCCTTAAAATAGGGACATGACAGATTTACAGGTGTTCATTAACGTAAAAGTAGTATCAGTAAGATTTTTCTTATAGCAGTGAAAGAAATTCTTCAATTAGCCAAATGACTCTAGTGATAAAGAATGTTAAGGGTTGTGGAATGTGGACATTGTGGGTGGTGTGTGGTTCTGTGGGTTAGGATTCTGTGCCTGTGATCGGAAGGTCATTGGTTCGAATCCCTTGGTCTGTAGAATATAGAATAACCATTTCGGCCTTGATTTTCATTTGTACAGTTGTACCTTGGAACATTAACTTAATTTGTTGGTTGAGTTGCAATTTGGTTGAGGTCCAAGTCAGATTTCCCCATAAGAAGTAATGTAAATGAATTTTATCCATTCCAGACTCCCAAATGATTATCTACCTACCTAACTAATGATAAAAAGCATTAACAATCAATTTAAAACTAATACACGCATGAAAAAGCAATAAACATGGAATAAATGACAATCCCACACTCTGAAGTGAGAGCAAACACATGTGCCTTCAAGTCTCGCTATAATTTCCTTTTTAAGTTCTGCAGTTATTCTCACTACTTTCCTCTCTGTTTGCTGATCCCTGCTCACTTTCTTAGGGGCCATGATTACTGTATCGCTAAACATGCTGTAGATTAAGCGCTCAGTGGAGAGTTACCGCGAGACAGAGACCGATTCATAGCCATCAGCATCCCAGTAGGTCTGTTTGTCTTTGTTATAGCCCATCAGAGACACGTCTCGATCCGTACAAGTTTTAGCAGGAATGGGTGAATTCCAAGATTTCGGTCAAGGTACAAGTAAAAAAAAATTTGACAGACCCGTTCGATATCCAAGTTGGTCGGGTTAAGAGGCGTTCAAGTTCCAAGGTTCTGCTGTACATTACTTTGGGGAACAAAAGTAACTGCTAAATAAAACGTAAAAGCGAACGATCCTTTTTATTTTTGGAAAGTTTAAATTTAGGGCCCCGCTGCACACATCTCAGTTAACATAAATGTTGCCGTGTATGAAAGACTGCGTTTCCCGTTTACGATATTTCGGTAAACTACTCTTCCAAGGGGAGAAAATGCAGGAGCGGCTCTCCGCCAAACGAGACCGTCGTTGACTGGACCACAAAGCGGCGTGATGGAATGCGACCTCGCAACGGCCCGATTCATGCGGCTTTCTGATCCGTGGTGGGCCCCCAGTATGGAGCAGGGCCCAAAAAAGAGAAAAAAAAATCTATACCCATTATGTCGTTTTTCTAGCAAGTGACAATGGAGGAGTTGAGCTTTGTAGCATGTCCTGATGCTGCAGTCGGGAGGTGGTGAGGAGTGGGGGGGTCAGATTGCCAGGCTTAGGCTGTTGGGAGTTCTACCAGATGCTTCAGATCCACCAAACCCCCCTTCTCCCACCAAAATTGGTGTCTCTCTCTCTCTCAGTTCTAGCCAATCAGGAATAACCTTGAAACTTCTGCACAGCAGTGGCCCCTCTGCTTTGTCAGCCAGTGCACCATCCTCCGTCCCCTGTGCCGCGAGCATATCTGATACTCGGAGCAAGACAGTTCTCCTGGGGTTTGGGGGGGGGCTGGTCTGGAGAAGACCTTGCTAGCCTTGACGATATTCTCTCTGGCAGCACAGGATTGGGTCCGGCTTGTTTAAGGAGGGTTCTCTGGGCTCTTAGATCAGGAGGTTCTCTCAACAGCACGCCATGACTTACGTGCTGACAGTTCAGCACAGTGCAGTATTAAGGGTCCTTTACAAACCTGTCGCCTCTCCGGTGTTGTGGTTGTGGGTGGAGCCTTAAAGGTTCCTCTTAAGGTCTCGGGGCCCAACCTTTGAACTGACCTCCCATAATTCCAGCTTGTCATTTTAATGGTTAACTGCAAGTCCAGGGCGTTAGCTGAAGAGTTAGTGCTGCAGTGTAGATTTCATGCCTTTTAAGTGCCAGTTCAGATGTCATCTGGCCCCTAAGGGACTGAATTGGTTTCTGTCCTTTTGGATTTAAAAAAAAAAAAAATGATTTCCAGGGGGTGAGGATACCTGCGTATTACCCCGCATGCCTCGGTCGGAAGTAACATACAGAGAGGCTCTGGTGCTTAGTTATTTTTTTCCATTGCTAATTTGTTTATTGTTGTCCTAAATGTAACTCAGCCGGATTCATTGTCATTTACAGTCTCGTTTGTTCTCTGTTGAATTGGATTCTCAGGAAGGAAGTCGTGGGTATTTTTCAGTAGAATGGGTGACGTTGTTCTTCATACAAGGGATGGTGTATGTGAATGAGTGTGAATGTTCTCGCAGCCTGCCGTGGATTATGTCTTAAATTAATTGTGTCCCGGATCGTCGGCAGGCTGTAGGATTAGAGCTTCCTCTGCCTTCGCGATTCCTGCCATGCCATTCCCAAGCCGTCCGGAAGGGACACAGGAAGAAGGCGGGAGACGTTTTTTTTTTTGTTTGTTGGACTCTGTTATAACTGTGGTACTGTTTATCTGTGTTGGGGGGAAAGATAAAGAGATCTCTGGGCTGTTGGTGGGGGTGAGGAGAGTGAAATATAAGGGGGTGTGTCTCCTGTGACTGGGGCCGTACCACTTGCCCCACCCGCCTCCGCCGGGGCTAAAGACAGGGCTCAGCATGGACAGGAACGCTGGGGGTGCCCAGGGGCGAGGGAGGATCCCGTGAGGAGGCCACATCCTGAGCGTGTGTGCAGGAAAGTGCTCCCATCCCTGCCACGTCTCCCGGGAGCGCTGGGCGTGTCTGTGCCGCACAGCAGGGTGGCGTTGCTGGTTTCGGTCGTTTTCGGGGGGGGGGGGGGGGGGGGGGGGGGGGGGGTTGGGTAGGGGGGGGGAAAGAACCCCGGGGGGTGCGCCATGTTGGC
>JAODKC010000039.1:9986377-10022172 GCA_026777985.1 Mormyrops attenuatus | reverse complement strand
GGAGGTGATGCTACGATTATATAACTCCTTGGTAAGACCCCACCTAGAATATTGTGTGCAGGTTTGGTCACCATACCGTAAGAAGGACATTGCTGCCTTGGAAAGGGTGTAACGTAGGGCTACGAGAATGATTCCTGGCCTTAGAGGAATGTCGTATGAGGAGAGGTTAGCTGAGCTGAATCTGTTCAGCCTCGAGCAAAGGAGATTAAGGGGGGACATGATCCAGGTATGTAGGATTCTAAGAGGTCTGGATGCTGTACAGCCAAATGGCTACTTTAATAACTCGTGGCCATAGGTGGAAATTAGCGGGAGAACATTTTAAAATGAATTTGAGGAAGCACTTCTTTACACAGCGTTTAGTTAGAGTATGGAATAGTCTTCCTGTTAGTGTATCGCAAGCTAAAACCCTGGGTTCCTTTAAATCTGAGCTAGATAAGATTTTATCAACTCTGAGCTATTAGTTAAGTTTCCCCCAAACGAGCTTGATGGGCCGAATGGCCTCCTCTCGTTTGTAAATTTCTTGTATTCTTACGTTGTATTACTCAAACTCTGTTATAAACCTAACACCATTGAGGTGTGACTGACAGGGTAATAAATGATTTTTATATGCTTGGTTAATTATTGAAACTTTGCTCCCTTTATGAATCAGGCAACCAAGAATGTGCAAGGTAACCTTCCATTTATGATTTTGATAGGGGTTAAAGTGGTTGGTTAGTGGAGTGGGAGGGGTCACTGGCTAAATGGAGATTTAATGAACCCGCAGCCACGTCAGTGCAGTCTGAGTTTCTGTGTAATGTTATAACGTCACTGTTTTTTTGCTGCCCTCCTCCCTCTCGTCACTGTCCTGGTTTCTCCTTGCCTGCAGATGGTGACACTGCGCGGGTCAATCCTGGAGGATGCGGTGCCGTCGACGGCGCGGCACGGCACAGCGCGGGGGCTACCGCTGAAGGAGGTGCTGGAGTGCGTCGCCCCCGAACTGAGTGTGTCCTGCCTGCGGCTGGCGCTCAGCACCCCCAAAGTCACTGAGCAGCTCCTCAAGCTGGACGAGCAAGGGGTGAGTGTCTGTCTGGCAAGGGAAGGTCAAGGGTCACAGAGGACGACAAATGGCCGCTGTGGGGTAAACGAGCAGAGCGGGGGTCAGGGGGGGTCGGCCAGAAGATCGACAGGCGGAATTGTGCAGGCTGGGTGTTCACGTATACCCTAAACCCCCCCCCCCCCCCCCCATAGCTGAGCCAGAAGCAGAAGGTGGGAATTCTGCTATGCCGGGCCGGCCAAAGCACAGAGGAGGAGATGTATAACAACGAGGAGGCGACGCCTGCCTTCCGCGCCTTCCTCGACCTGCTGGGGGAGCAGGTGTGCCTGCGAGGGTTCACCAAGTACGCCGCCCAGCTGGACACCAAGAGTAAGCGCAACCCCCTGCCCCACTCTCGACTCCCCACAGCCGTGGTTATGCTCAGCGGGGTGAAGGGCGCTATTTGTGATCCGGCGCGGTTGATTGACTGCCCATGTGTTTGCAGCGGACTCTACAGGCACGCACTCGCTCTACACCACCTACCTGGACTACGAGGTCATGTTCCATGTCTCCACCATGCTGCCCTACATGCCCAACAACCCGCAGCAGGTAGGGGACTTGTGCGCGCGCGCACACACACACAAACACACACAAAGACATGCGAGTGGCCTTTACAGGAATCTAAACATGTTATTGTATCCGCCACTACGATGCGAGGCGGAGGAGCCCAACCGGCTCTGCGGGTTACCGTCGCACTTGTTGTTAATCTTCATCTTCCTCTTTCGTTTTCAGGCCTTGCTCGCGTCAGGGTGTGGCCGCCCATTTTTGAGAGTAGGGAAAATAAATGCCGCGCCGTAACCGGCAACACCAGCCTCCACTCTCCCCACGACTGCGTGCGCGCGTGTGTCCCTCACGTACTTGTGGGATTATTGATTTGTTCGTGTAGTATTTCCGCACATCTCTGTAGCAGAGGCAGGATTTGCTAAAGCTTTGTTTTAAATATCCAGGGTTGTCTGGCAAAACCGGCAGAGCGCCGAACCGTACTGAACGTTTGCGTGC
This sequence comes from Mormyrops attenuatus, assembly GCA_026777985.1. Classification (NCBI taxonomy): domain Eukaryota; kingdom Metazoa; phylum Chordata; class Actinopteri; order Osteoglossiformes; family Mormyridae; genus Mormyrops; species Mormyrops attenuatus. The sequence continues at coordinate 10,020,101 of JAODKC010000039.1, read as the reverse complement.
CAGGGTGGCGGGTTTGTTCAGCGAGACGTGTAACCCAGGAACCGGCTGCAAGAACAGCCGGATGCGAGAACACATTAGACCTCCAGGGGGCAGTGTTACATCACTGGACTGCACATGTTACCCAGCAGTCTGTCTTGTGTTTTCGGGTAACATCTCGAGTGAAATTGGAGATGACTGCGAGATTTATCAGCTCCAGCTTAATCCAGAGCGTGGGTGGGTGGTTGGATGTGTGGGTGGAAAGCTGGGGGGGGCGAGGGCGGGGGGCCATACCTATCAAAAGAGGCTGTTGTTCCGGAAGCAGATACAAATGTAGCACGGTGAAGGAGGTACTCTGGTGCGATGGGGGTGGTTTTGGAGCGACAGAAGTCCCTCCCGCGTAATAAATCCCTTTTGTCAACATGGGGTCTCGTCCCGCTGAGTGTTGACCTCAAACACATGGGTACGTGTGTTTACATGCTGTCTCAAATGCATTAGCATTCTGGCGTGCAGTTGTGTGTTCCCGAAGAACCACATGACCAAGAGAATCAAACCTTTAATACTGAGATGAGCGTCTCATACTGGTTGCGAAGGGTTAGAGCATGCCTGTGAGTGACATTACCTATCTTAGTCTGACACAGCACATAATAAACAGTGTTACTATGGCATAATTATGTCAGTAGGAGTCATGTCACAATTTTCCTGCTTTTTTGTCACTCTGTGGTATTTTGTGCGTTTCTCAGAATTTTTACATTAACACTGCTGATGTACAGAATTGTGCAAAAGTCCGTTTCAATACCTCCCCTAAAGTAACCCGAGTATTTGCAGCGAACATCCAATATACTCAAGTATTTGTTACTTCGACCACTAGCGCACCATGTTTCGCTCATCAGTGCTTCATTAATTTTTTTAACTCATAAAATTAAGTGAGCTGAATTGTGTTCGAATGTTAAATTGTGCTTTGTTTTTCCTTGAGCAGATGTACGCTTGTTGCAGATAAATAGCCTTAAACATTTTCTTTGACTGCCTAAGACTTTTGCACAGTACTGTATTTTTAACAAAACGTCCCCCACAAAAATATACTCTGGGGTCATCCAAGCTAGTGTCCCCCCCCCCCTGGTTTAGGGGGTGTTAGCATGAGCATGCACTGTCGCAGGTCTCGGGGACAGGTTGTGTCACTCAGTGTGACATAACCGCGCGGCCCACTCGGGCGGTGACGCGGGTTCGTGTCTGCGTGTGTTATTAATAGCGTGGGATTAATGCGGCGTTGTTCTGCTCTGCGCCCTGCAGAAAGGCTGCCTTGCAGGTCCATGCATGCCGAATAGTGGCATGCATGAAATTGTCAAATTTTTTTTTTAATTGGGTTAACTGGAAGAGGTAGAGGAAAGGAATTGTATGATTAATTGAATGGAACTGGGAAGGGGGATAAATGAAATGGAAAACGAAAACTTTGGTGATTTGAAATTATGCTTTATTTGCCATTTGCACAAGTACGAAAACAGGGACATTAAAATGGTTCTTTTTTGCATATCCCGTCTCGATCTCTTTTTGAGACACAAGCGTGCACACACCTGCACACACACCTGCACACACACCCACACACACGCACATACTGTATACACATACACACACATACACACAAACAAACCTGTACTGATATCTTTGTGGGGGACCGTCCATTCACTTCTACGGGCAAAACCCAAATCCCACCCATGATGACCGTACCCCCAACCCAGCCCCAACCTTAACCATAAGTAACCAAGCAAAATACAAGACTTATGTCATTTGTAGTTTTTGATTGCAGTCACAGCTTTTTATAAAATTGAGTTTCCCCTTGTGAGGACCAAAAGATGAGTCCCCACAATGTCAGAATAACAGATTTTTATGACATTGTGGAGACATAAGTGTAATGTCTCCCTGGACCCCCCCCCCCCACACACACACACACACACACACACACACACACACACACACGTGCAGTTGAGAGTGCACCTTGGGTTCAGAGCCCAGGGTCAGGCCATTTATCTGAGAAAGTGGGACATTTCTGGGGGTTAAGGGCCTTGCTTAAGGTCCCAACAAACATGTGACAATTCTGCACAGGATGGGATTCAAACCAACAACCTTCATACGCATGAGCAACCCCCCCCTTTCATGCCAGTCAGTGAGAATTCCAAATGCAGTAGTTCTGTAGATGCAACTTAACGCTTCAGTTAAATTTCACAAATGTGTTGCCAAAACCAGAGAGACTGATTTTTTTGCCACTGTGAGGCCAAAACTCACCACCCAGTTCCTGGGGATTGTTTCAGTTCTCAGTCATCAAAGGCTGTGAGGCTGTATTTGGATGTCACACATTCTGACGTGTTGCCATCATTCTAAAGTGTTGCCTGTAGCTCGCTGGGTTGTTCAAATCCCCAGCTGCCGTAGAGGTTGATGGCAACAGGAAAACATGTCAAGCTCTTGAGATGAGAGCACAGTGCACAGTTTCACTCCCTTTTCTAGAATGATTTGAGAAGTACATGGTTTGTTACTTTGCCTGGGCAGTGGACAGTATTACGTCAAAAAAACACAGACAAAATTCCAGGCAAAAATCTAATTAAATGACCGACTATTCGTGTTGCAAATGACAGTCGTGGTCCAGTGCCGTTCCAAGCTTTTATTTTCACACCGTCTGAGACTGTGACCTCCCTCCTCAGCTCCTGCGGAAGAGGCACATCGGCAACGACATCGTCACCATCATCTTCCAGGAGCCTGGCGCCCTGCCTTTCACGCCGCAGAACATCCGCTCACAGTTCCAACACGTCTTCGTCATCGTTCGTGTGCACAACCCCTGCACCGATGACGTTTCCTACAGGTACAGAACATTCCTGTCCTTCAAGTCCCAGATTGCCTGCTCACTTGCTACACTTGCTACAGTTGTCATAAGTTTACTGAGTAGCATTCTTGAATGTTTCTGGTATGTTGACTGCTCAACTAGAATATTTTTTCAGTAATGGTTGCCATGACGCCATAATTACGTGTGATTGCCTGATCGATCATCCGCGCCCTTGAAATCCGCAGCGTGGCTGTGACACGCATGAGGGATGTGCCCATGTTTGGGCCACCCATCCCCGGCGGCGTGACCTTCCGCAACCCGGAAGTGTTCCGGGACTTCCTGCTGGCCAAGGTGATCAACGCGGAGACCGCCGCCCACAAGTCGGAGAAGTTCCACACCATGGCCAGGCGCACGCGGCAGGAGTACCTGCGCGACCTGGTGGAGAACTGCTCCAGTGGTACCTTCCTGGACTCTGCAGGAAAGCTCAACAACCTCATATCGCTGGCCTCCAAGAAACGGGAGCGGGCGCGGGCCCGCGAGGGGGCCGAGCTTGGCGCGCTGGGGGCCGTGACCTGGCGCGCGAAGGCCCAAGACTTCAGTGGGGGCGGGGCGGAGCTGGCCTGCGTGCTGGGCGTGTCCGGCGAGTACGTTGTGCTGGTGGACTGTGCCACCAAGGAGGTGGTCTTCAATTGCTATTGCGCTGATGTCATCGGTTGGACTCCTGAACGCCTGGCCTTGAAGATTTACTACGGCCGGGGTGACCACATCGCCGTCAGGGTGCCCGAGGGCTGTGCCCAGGACATACGCGAAATCGTCCAACGGCTGAAGGTAAGGAGGGGTGGAGTTTGAAAAGAGGCGGAGCCACTTAGAGGTACACCTCATGGTCCTATACATCAGGGGTATTCAAACTGACAGGGCTCCCCTAGGGCTGATATATTTATCCTGATTCACCCCACACCCCAAATAAACTTGAATTATGAAAAAACATATTTATCATATAATGTGTACAGACAAATGTGTTCACATTACTTTTAATATTTCTAAAGGCTGCAATTTTTAAATAGTTTTGCCTTCAGAACTGTAGAAGCCTTTCGGATGACAGGTGAAACGTTTTTAAGAACATGAAAAAAGAAGTCCAGGTGCCTTCGATTCAATCTTTTAAGATTTTTGCCTAGGGATGGCCAAAATGACGATTTTACATCATGATTGATCTCGGAGAGGACCCCGATCAAGTTCTTGATCTTTGTCTGCTACAAATGTTCCCAAACTTCATATAAAACTTCAAAGGCCAGTAATAACGTGGATCCCTGCTACGTTACACAAACCAGCAGAATGATTTACTACTAGATGTCTGTGCTGTTTGGCTGAATTATATCATGTGTCTCTATCATAGTGTCTCTTTAATGCGTGATGTGTTTGAAATACAATTGTAATACAAAGTGAATGGTACTAAAAAAGGACTTAAGAACTTAAGTAGTGTGACAGTGGTTTGCCTATGCACAGTTAGCTTTCACAAAGCTAAGTTATCTGTAAACGTGGTCAGCACCTCCGGAGGTAATACGACAAATCTATTCAGCCACCTTACAAGGAAGTATCTGACACAACTAATAAACAACTGTTTAAAATAAACTTTAACTCTAAACTCCTAACTTTAATGACCATTTGAAATATATTGTAACATTGTGTTTTAAATGACGCTCCTTAGGTTTGTTTCAGTCTGGATGTTCTTGACTACATTTCAAAATTGGGAAGAAAGATTACAGATCACGTCGTGGTTGCGATATGATTTTATGATATTATGTCCCCCATGCAGTTCTTTCATTATCCACTAGGGGGGCGCACCCCACATTTTGAATACCACTGCTGGCTGATGGATTCGTTTTCAGTTTTGCTTTTCTCAAACTAAGCCATGAGGTGTTGGCATGTGTTTGCCGGTGTGAGAATTCCTGGCGAACAAACAGATTTGTTACACAATGGCATTTACTTGGCAAAGAAACGAAAATATAAATCCGCATACATTTGCGTCGTATCATCCAGAAGCCGAGGTTCACTGATGTGTCTGACGCACAAGACGAACCCAGTGTTATTGTTACTTCTCCTGTAAACGAACTGTCCTGTCATCCAAAAAATTGGCAGCTGAACACTTAACAGTTTCATTTGTCGTTTGTTTGATTTGATGTATCCTAGATGAGATTAGATTTACGCCCAGAGAAATTCATTGACATACAGTCACAGCAGAAAGTGCACAGGTCCAAATTTTAGCCCATTTGTTTTTTTTGGTTTAGTCTGAATTTGTCAAACTTAAACAAATTGCCGATTCTGGCAGTTTTTCTTGACCCTGTTAGTCATGTTATTAGTCTTCGTGGCCTGATTAAGTTACAGTAGGGGATGGGTTTGAACACCAAACAGACAAATGGTTAAGGAGCAGTATCTGCCCTGTTTAAGCCGCTGAACTGACCCGATTTTATTTATAGTTTGGATTGAAATTGTTTGTATCTGGTAGCTGGTTGCCTATTTTTTTCTGTCAGTGGGTGCATGGCAGGTACACTACCAGTCAGAAGTCTTTGCACACCACAGGTTTTTTCCGCTTTTCCATTTATTTCATAGACTGCAGATTTTTTTATTCTTGTTAAGCATCGGAAAATTGTGAACAACTATAAATGAAAATATAAGTCAAATAAAACAAGTTTCCTTTACAACATGGAAAGAGTATGTAACAGTGCATGTTATTATTAACTGGTTGTCTGGTGATGCCGTAGTCAAATTCTAGGCTGTCCTTTAACTTTAAATGCACTAGTTAACTGTTTCATCCCATGAAATAGAGCAGTATCTAATGTCCCTTGTGAAAAAGAAATGCCTCGTTTTCCCTGCTGTTGTAACTGCTGCAGGATGGTACTTTGATGAATCAAACATACGACACTTGCATGCTGGTAAAGGTACTGAAATGTAAACACAGAGCATATTTATTTGTTAGCAAAGAATATTGAGTATTTTTAGTAAATATGAAGTGAGTAACATGCAGATGTATAAAGTCTCAGTGCAAAAACTTTTGACTGGTAGTGCATGCAGCTTACTGGCTTTGTTCCCCCCACCCCAGGCCTTGACGGTGGGCTGTGAGACGGTGGACATGACCCTGCGGCGGAACGGCCTGGGCCAACTGGGCTTCCACGTGCGGTTGGATGGCACCGTGGCCGAGGTGGAGGAGTACGGCTTTGCCTGGCAGGCCGGCCTACGGCAGGGCAGCCGCTTGGTGGAGATCTGCAAGGTGGCGGCCGTCACGCTGTCGCACGAGCAGATGATCGACCTGCTGCGCACCTCCGTCACCGTCAAGGTGGTCATCATCCCGCCCTACGACGAGGGAGGGCCGCGCAGGTGAGATTCCGGTCGGGTGCGGGGGAAGCCAGCGAGCTGGAAGTGCGAATTTAGATTCCAGGAGCTGGGGGGGGGCATTGCGTGGGTGTCAGCCCGGTGGGGGTCGCGCTGCCAGGAGCTGCTTCTGTTGCTGTAGCATCCTGCGAAAGGCTGGCGGGGGCGTGTGAAGGAAATGTCACGCCCCTCCCCTCTGCTCTCTGAAGGCAAGCCCCACCCCCAACTTACTCGTTGCTGGATAAAGTCGCCTCATCCACCGTAGCCTGGAAACAAGGCCTGAGATGTGTGTGTGTGTGTGTCTCCCTATTGGGCAGATGCTTAGAGGCATGGATGCTGCTCCCAGATCAGACTGGGGGGGATCACCCAGTAAGCAAAGGTCAGTCGTGCATGGATCTGAACTGGTTACTGATTAGGCCCCGGTGTGATCATCCATCCATCCATTGCCCCCCCCCCCCAAGGGTGCCTCTCCCTGAATTGTTCCAAAGAAACAGATTGTGGGAGATTAAGACCAGGAAAAAAGAAGAGTAACGAAAAGCAGGAGATGAGCAACTGATGCCCAGTCTGTGTGGGGGGGGGCATGGAAGGCAACTGGAAGGTGTTAAGGGAAGGTAGCAAAGAGCAGTGATGGCGAGGCATGCCTGAACACTGCCTAGGTGTGAGAGGGAGAGTGGGTGGGTGAGAGAGAGAGAGAGAGAGAGAGAGAGCGAGAAAGAAAAGGGTGCTTTTCTCTCCCTCCCTTTCCTCCTCCTCCTCTCTTCCTACTGGAGGAGAGACAGTGAGGACGAGTGTGAGAGGAGCGCAGGGACGTGGGGAGAGAGAGGGAGAGGGAAGGCGCGTGCGTGTGTGTGTGTGCGCGCGCCTGCATGCGCGCGTGTGTCTGTGCACCAGAGAGACAGCGCGTCAGGACAATGGCAGCGGAACTGAAGCCTGGCGCTGGCGTCTCCACGGGCAGAGGTGGGAGTCGGGGGGCCAGGGGATGTAGACGGGCGGGCAGGCGGGCGGACAAAGCTGTGTCGGGGAGGGGGGGTGGGCAGGGGAGGGAGAGAAACACAGCCGTCCTGGCGATCAGTGTTATGGCCGCTCCCTCAGCTTGTGTTTTGGCTGCTTCTGCCTCGCTTCCCCCTGGCCTGCTGCCTCCGGTTGCAGGTTTGTGTGTCTCCCTGTTTGTTTGTGTGTGTTTGTGTCTGTCTGTCTGTTATTACTGTAAAATGCTTCTGATTCAAACAGTCGGGATCGATGCTTAACATCCCCAGAGCATCCAGCTCGCCACAACACGTTTTCCCGTAATTACCTGACTGGAGGTGTCGGCATGTCCTAACTCCGTGTGCACCCGGATTCTTCCTGAACGCCGCGGGTTTGCCTGTGGAATTCCCGGACTGGTTTCAGATAGGGCACTGCGGACTGCGGTCGGCCCCCGGACATAATCCGAAAACGGGATTCGCGCCAAGAGGAAAGTCACGGCGATGCGATTACGTCACGATTCTGATAATGTGATGATGAGGACCCGCGTTTGGAAGCTGGATGCGAAGTTGAGGCTATGTCAGGTGTGAAGTTTGCAGGGCAACATGGGAGACGTAGTTTAGCGTTTGGCGATGGCGGGGTGCAAAGCTGGGGGGGGGGGTTACCTGGGAATAACAGCAGGAAAGTTGACGGTAAAGTCCAGTTAAAGGAGGAGGGGGTCTGCGTTAAGGCAAAGATAGCCCCTGTTTGTGGCCATGATGCCCAGATTGCGGGGGTCAGCTGTGTATCCATGGTAACAGCATTCTGTGTTTTTGTTTCTCATTTCCTGTCATTCATACGGTTGTTAAAGGGTGGTAAGACGAAAACTGCAAACCGGGGTCCAGCAGGAGCAGAAGTATCACAGCAGCAGGATTTAATCACGGGCCCCTGCACTTCCATCTTAGTCAAAATCAGGGTCAGACTCTTAGACGCTTTAATTAACTGAGTCAAATCTGCTGCCACATTTATTTTGATACTTCAGTGATCTTTGATTACTCTTGCAGTAAAGAGAGGATGACGCGGGCGGCAGTGGAAAACATACCTTTTGCTTATCATTTGCAGTGCTTCTTGTTGGACTTGGGCCTTGGCCAGACGAGGCTGTACTGGGTTTACCGTGTGTGTGTGTGTGTGTGTGTGTGTGTGTTCTCTGATTTGGCTTGCATAAAGAGTTTAGGTATTTAGCAGTACATTTACCCCCCACAGACCTCTCTGTTGTAGTTGCTCTCCTGATCGTTCTTCGGCGTGTTTTGCTTCCTGCGTCTCGGATGTTGAGGAGAAAGAGGCACAATGGCTGCACTGTTTACCACTGCGCACCAAATGTTGGGAAGGCGGTTAGATCTAGTTCTACAAGATTTCTTCTTGAGTTGTGGTGTTTGTTTTTCTCCCCCCCCCCCCCCCCCACCATGGCTAGCTAGAGATTTGCCGCTGATAACACAGGGAGGTAGAATAACGGAAGACTGACACAACACGAAACGGGCGCTGATGTTTGCTGCATTAGTGCTCTCCACATGGCGGTTGCTGAAGGTCGATCCAGTGGACTGTGAGTTTGCAGGAAAGGCTGTCATGGGGGGTTAGAGTCCACACACCCGGGGGGGGGAGGATTCACATGCTTTGCACGGGAAGGCCGCGCAGCTGGGTCTCAGATGGATGACCCCTCCCCCGCCCTTCTGTTTCTCTCAGCTCTGTCTGCTGACGGGCAGCAGGCTGGATTTGGGTGACCTTACTTTGGCGGGTTGGGGGGGCACCCCATAAAAATAAGCATTTTCGTCAACATCTAATAATTGATGCAGAACATCTGCCAGCTTTGAGGAAAGAACAACCTTTCTTGGACGGGGGCTGGCGAGTGTGTGTTAAATCGTCTGAAACATCTAAGCACACTGTTCTCTTTAATCTACAGTTTCCGTGACGATGGTGGTGCTGCTGTCCCTGCAGCCGCAATATGTGTCTCTGTTTATGCAGTTTTTTTTGGGGGGGGGGGGGGTGTTACTGAGTAAGTACCTGCAGTTGTTCAGAAAACTCCATAAGGCCCGTATAATCCGCGAGTTGTTCAGCTCAGGGGTGACATCATTGCCGAGGTAATGAGGGGAAGTTCTGGTTGGGGAGGAGGATGCTGGCGTGTCCCAGCATGCTGCTCGTGGGGGGTGTAGCTCTTCCTGTATTCGGCGATTAGTGCGGCTGGTACGCGTGTGGGTGTGTGCGCTGCAATGCATTCGCGTGACCCTGCCCCCGCACATCTTACAGGGGCTGCACTGAAGAGTACGAAATGAAGACAGTGGAGCAGAAAGCGGAGCCGGAGCCAGTGGCGGCAGTGTACCGCCCCTCCCACCGCACTCCCGCCTGGCGCTGGGACAGCCCCCCCGCCACACACAGTGCCACTCCTGCTCAGCGCTGGACCCCAGTGGGGCCCCCACAGTCCCTGCCTCGTACCCATAAGGTCCCCGTGCCCATCCCATACAGGGAGGTCCAGCACCTTCCCACCAAGAGGTGAGACTGGCGAGAAGAGATGGTGTACTGTGTCTGTCCATAGCTGCTTATACAGGAAGCGCAGAGTCCAGGAAGTGCGGGGCACAGGAAGTGCGGGGCACAGGAAGTGCGGGGCACAGGAAGTGCAGAGTCCAGGAAGTGCGGGGCACAGGAAGTGCAGAGTCCAGGAAGTCCAGCTCACAGAGTAGGGGACATCTTGGATGGGATTTCCAGTGCAGCATAGAGCACACGCACTCTCTCTCTCTCTCTCTCATATACACACACAGACACCAGTTCACCTAACGGCTAATTGGAGGATCGTTCCATTTGTACCACGCCTGCTCGTTATACTATAAAGAGCCAAACAAACTGCCAGTATTTATTAGCCGTAAAAAAAAAAAAGCCGTCAATAAACCGTCGAAGAACTGCTGCCCTGCGACACTGGCACAGCCCCTGCGGACCTGATGTTTCCTGGGGTGACGGGCTAAACCAACGGCACGGCTAGCCGGCACTCTGCGAGCTCCATCTGCAGCGTCGGCCCCCGTCTTTGGCTGCGGCGTCAGGCCAGGCTGCCGTTCCTGTCCCCCGCGGTGCCTGTGCTTCCGCGCTCTGCATTTTCGATCCTCTGCAGTCTATACCTCTGGAAAAGGTTTCTGCTTCCTCAGAGCTCATTTAGCGGAATGAATGCCTTTGCGTTTTCTGCTCCTATACGATCGTGGTAAACATTTGTCAGCATATTGAGTTTAGCTGTAAGTTGACATAAACTGGGTCGTATTTATAATTAGTAGGTAAATATGCATGTAGAACACTGCAGGTTTAAAAATACTTGTCTTTTCTGTACATTAATATTAATGAATACATAACAGTGACATAAGCAGTGCTTGCAAGTTCAAAGAGGGGAGCATAATTTTGCCGGCACTGAATGTGCCTCCAGATTAAGCTCTGAAGTGTGTACTTATGGGTGCCTTATCTGATCACTTTCCCTCCATATTCTGTCTCCCCTCCAGGCCAGTCAGCTTCCCTGAAAATCATTACAACATCCCTCCGACAGGGGGCGACAGAGTGCTTCCGTACCGCAACCCCTCGGCCAGCTTCTCTGCTCCGAGTTCAACGCTGGCCACAGCTGGGCTCGGAGGGCCGGGTCTAGGTGGCCCTTTTGTGCGCTACAAACCTTCACCCGACAGGTCAGCTCTTTGAGTGGCGACTTGCTCTGCCAGTCCTTGTGTACCCCATGCCCAGCCGAAGCAAACGGCCTTAGCTCAGCACCATGAAAACATGTCACGATTTGTGCTCTTGATTGAAATGTAGCATTGAATTTGCTCACTGATTAACGGACTAATATTTGTGCAACTATACCTCACTTGTCGCACCCCTCAAATGAACCGCACCGAGAATAATAACCAGACAAATTCCTCTTCCCGAAATACTAATAAACACTTAGAGGTGTTGAAAGCTGCTTCAAAAACGATCTCTTGCATGATCTGGCAACCATGGGTTAGTAACCTGCTTGGTTTTATCTTTGCAAAAAAAAAAAGTAAAAATTTTGAGGCCATTCTTCGCATTAAGAGGAAAAACTCGTTCTTCAGGTTGTCGGTCGTGTGCCGGGGGTTGTTTTGTGCCTGGAATATCCCGTCGCGTCTTTTTGCTTGCAGTCGAGACGAGCGACCGGCTAACTTGTAAAGCCCCACGGATCCCAGCTTTCCTGTCTCAGTCTCGACTGCATTTCTCATTTAATGTCTATTATATGGGCTGTGATGTTAAGTGAAACTAAGCCATTTCTAGCACAACAGCAAAAATCGGGCTGGTGATGTTTACAGACTGTTCCCTCCTCCTACGATTTTCTGTGTGTGTTTGTGTGTCTGTCTGTCTGTCCGTCTGTCTGTCTGTGCGTGTGCATGCTTGAACTTGGCTGTCTCTCTGCCTGCTTGATTCTCCCTACATACTCTAGTTTGCAGACTTTAGCATCTTTCTCAGGCCGCCATACTCAGATCTGTGGTCTTCTCCCTCCATGGTGTTATTTCGACCTTCATTGGCCTGAACTTGGTTTGGCTGCATTTTTTTTTGTTTTTTTTTTGTTTTTTTTGGGCTGCAGAATTTCCTTTCCTTCAGTAACCTGCCTGTAGGTATCACATGTGTGGTTAAATGCTTAGAAAAAGGCAAACAAATGCACTGGCTAGTTTGCTGTTGGACTCAGCCATTTGGATGGCTGCCCTGGTTCTTTTGGGGGAGGGATTTATCCTGGCAACTGTACTGTTCCCCAGTATAAATTCTTTGCAGAAATGGAGAGAAGCTGTGTCTGTGATTGGAATGTTGTTGGTTCAAATCCCTAAGTTGATAGTGATTTCACCATTGGACCCGGATCGAGCGCCCTGAGTTGTTCCAAGGGCCGGCAGACCCTGCTTAACATTTTGAGTACCATCCAACATTTTTTTTCCCCATTTCAACTACTGACCACCAAGTAAGATATTTATACACTTCAATTAACAGGGCAAACTCTCTACATTTAGTGTTGTAGCGGCACTGTTTGAGTATGATAAGAACTGGTAAATATAATGGTCATGTTACTCAAACGAAAGCTGTGTTACTATGTTACGGAAAGACATTCACGGCCAACATGACGTACACAAATCTGCTTGTGCAGTCTGCTGCCAAAGTAAATGTGATAAAGAAATCAATCATAAAATTCCACTGTATACCCCAACTAGCCTTTGCTGTTATTAAAAAGTACACAAGTCTCCAGTACAAAATAACAATGAAGCACAGATAAAGTTGTAATTAACCAAACTTTAGGAACAATACAAGTCTGAAGACATCTAGTTTGCATAAATTTTACTGTGTTGAATGCAAGAAAAATTAGCACTAGTCTTACATGCATTGCACTCGATACTACATACAGTACTGTACTTGTCATTTTCTATCAAGACATTTTTATATAATATAACAAACCATATGTTTTATGCCCCTGTATGCACAAAGTTATTACTGTATACACTTGGAGTGCCACGTTTTAGGCTTATTAAAATGCAAAATTGACGGCACTGAATGAAAAGTTTAAAAGTTCATTTGAGAAACGTGAGATTCCACAGCCATAAACACATGAGCGTGAGGCTGGTTGCTGAGACAAACGCGTGGCATACCCCAGCCAAGACTTTTAAAGATTATATGATTTTATGTGATCCAAATAATCTTCAGTATCGCTTTTGGCTTACGCGCTGTCTGCGAATTTCTGCAATCTTTCAACAAACGGCAAAAATATTCCTGTTTAATTATTCACAGGCAACTTGTGAATGACCGAAGCTACGAATGTCAGATGCGCAGATCTGATTCCGACGCAGCCGACGCCACTGTGCCGACGCGCGACTAGCCGTCACATCACCCTCACTACGGTTGACTGTGTGACACACTAAGGGCTACCAGAATTTTTGAGATTTTTCGGGCTTAGATGTATCTCTGGACATTTGGATCGGTTTCTTAAAGAATAACGTTACATTGATTTTTATTTTGCCGAAATCAAAAGATTAAAATGCAGACCAGATTGAACAATAAATAATAAACATTTCACGGGTTTTATAAATAAAATATAAATAATAGGCTGAGTCTTGGTTTGATCGTGATTAATCCTCCCAATAACTAAAATAATTAACAAAACAATACATAACACTTGCTTATCCTCCATTGTTTAGGGGTGACAGTGTAGGTTTGTATTAAAATACGTGCTTGTTTAGCATAAAGGTTCCTGTTGTGCAGTAGGTAAGCGACACACGAAAGTGGCCAGGAGCTACAGAAGTTCCCGGTGAAGATTACATCCCCTTCTTCTGTAGTTTGATTAATGACATCAGCGATTAGTCGATGTCTACTTGACTTTTTCGACATAACTGTCGACATCAAAGAAATCTGAAGTCTTGCAACCCCTAGCTGGTAGCAGTTATGACTAAAAGATAACCGCTCAGAGCTATGTTCACAGACGATGCCTGACGCTTGCCACTTTCCCATAAGGCCTTTGGTAGCTGGGAGGTGCTGTAGCACATAGGATACCTCTTAAATTTCCGTAGCCCCCCCCCCCCGCATTGCTCCACTGCAATACCTGCAGCACAGGTTCCTCGTACGTTTGCGTCTCTGCGATCGCCCGGGGAAGCTTGGCCTCTCAGCGCGCCAAGAACCGTGGCGTACGTGCGGCGTTTCCGGGGAAACTCCGGGTTTCTCGGCGCGTGGCAGCGATCTGTGGCTGCCAGGCCGGCGGGGAGCGGGGACAGCCGGTTTACCAACCCTACAGGTAGCGACCACGACCAGAGCCAAGTGAGACGTAAGAGGAACTCATTACTGTGCCAGCTTTTCCTGTGCATCTAGCGAAGTGAGCGTTCACCTGTTTTTTGGTGCCCACAGGAAGGTTTGCTTCTGTAAAGACTGTTTTTTTTACTGACACTGAATATATGTAACCTTTGATCTCACCAGTACCTGATAATAAATTGGTAAGCTAATAGTTTGTTTCTGCCAAGCCCCTCCTTCAGAACGTGGTGTCAGTGGTATGGTTTGTTTGTGGTTGAGTCCGTCACAGGGACAGAATAATAGTGGATTTTCAGTCAGGGTTTGGTTGCCTTGACAACGTTTTGGATCATGCTAAATACATACGTTGTGGGCAGTGCCAGTTACATAGGCAGTCACCTTGGGTGGCTTCTTTCGAGGGGCTGCTGGGCAATTTCACTTTGTCTCAGACTGGGGGCGCGATTGGGGAAGCTTAAGTAGGGCACCATATGGACTACAGGTGGGACTGATTGTGGTTTATATATTGAGTATTAAGTTAGAGCTCTTATCAGGTTCATAGTCTGGTCCTTTAATGAGCTGTAGAGAGTCAACTTCCTGTGTAGCCAGGAAGTGCCTGTAAAGGGGCATCTCAGAGGGTTGGTGCCAGCCAAGGGTCTTGAGCAGCAGTGATGTTGGAGGCTGGAGTTTGCTGGCCTTTCCACTGTGACCTAAAGACCTTCTCCGTGACCAGCATAACTGTCCAGTGAGGGCTGTTGACACTGGACCACATGAAGCCTGTATTGGGTCGCCATAGCTTATGTTGACGTTGGTCAGATTTGTGCATGTTTTCCGGAACAGCGAGGTCCGTGATTCCCAGCTGCCTTACGTGAAACCCTTAGCATGGCAACTGCAATGTAAAAGTTGGGAACTGACTCAGGGTTGGACCGCGGGCTCACTGCTTGGCGCACCACTGCATCAAAGGTCCGTGTAATTAGGGGGTATAATTAGAATGCTGAGCTGACTCATGTCTCCTGACCACACATCCATTCATGGGCTTTCTGTGTTTGTAGTGCCTCTATCCAGGAGCAGGGGCAGTCAGTCTCCCTGGCCATTGGGTGCGTCTCTACGGCATTTGCGGTTCTTGGATGCTTGCTTCCGATTGGCCAGATCACCGGACACGCTAGCCTGTTCCTCGGTGTTGACCAGTAGTAAAGGGCCACTCTTCCTCACAGGTACGGCATGTCGCAGCGCCCCCTACTGGGCTACGAGCCGCACATGAACCTGGACATGGCATCGAGCGGGGAGTCGTCGTCCGGATTCACCAGTCAGGGCAGCACCATGGAGCGGGTCAAACCGGGTATGGCTCCCCTCCACTTCTCTACTGCCCGCCACTTGCAGCGCCACCCTCTGCAAATGATACCCTTCAGTAACCAAAGTCAGTACTTCATACATCAACAAACAAGGGGGCTCCCCTGGAGACTTGTGGCCAGTCTAATTTACAGCTGCCTGTGGTGACTGCCCTCTGGTGGCCATGGAAGTGAAAAATTGCATCAGGGCCAGATGAAGCCTCTATCCTTCGATGGTGGAATGCTCCGGAATGATTTGATGTGGACTCCATCCTTGTGGAATATATTGTAATACATCGCAGGGTACTAGTAGCATATTTAATATATGCCCTTGGTCTCGCTAACACGTCTTGTCACATGGCTCCCCAGAACCCCTGTGGCACATGCCGGTGTCCTCACGGGTGCCCCCTGTGGGTGGGGGAGGGACGCAGAAGCGATCAAGCCGGCAGGATCCCCCCGGGAAGGACTCTCCCAACCGGCACTCAAAGGTGAGTGGAAAGTGGTCCTGAGTTTGACTTTGAGGTCTGACGCTAAACAGGATGATCTTTTATCTATCTGGTTGTTATTTTTTGCTCTCTGACCTTTTTCCTTCATGTCTCGTTTCCTACACCTCTCTGTACGTCAGGGGGAGGCCCAGTACTCCAGCCACTCCAGCAGCAACACGCTGTCCAGCAACGCCTCCAGCAGCCACAGTGAGGAGCGCTGGTTTGACGGCGGCATGGGCGGCTCTGGGGGGCTGGGCGACCCGGCGGAGCCAGACCTGGACCCCCTAGCCAAAGGTGGCTCCAGCGACAGCGGCATCGACGCCTCCACCCTTTACACCCCGAGCCCTGGCACCAAGCCCATGAAGCCGCCACGCAGCCACCTCAGCTCCCAGAAGCCCCTGCATGGCTCCGCCACCTACAGCGGCCTCCAGGAGCTCGCGAATCGTTCTGGGGATGGTCGGAGGAGGGAGTCGTCCCCGGCCCTGCCTGCCTCGTCCAGCCAGAGCAAGAATTACCGCACTCGCACATTCCCGCCACCGGGGGCCTCGGCGGACTCCTTTAAGCCCAGGTGTGGTCTACAGCAGCATGTCTGCCTCTGCAATGCCTGATGCATCCAAAACCAAGTAGACTCTAACGAGTCATTAGAGGGGAGCCGCCTACTCAGCCCACGAGTCCCTCCCTATATTCCCAGGAGCTCCCACCTCCTCCCTCCAGTATATCCTTTCCCTTCCCATCATCATCCTCCTCCTCACTGACTGACCTCCAGTTAACCTTACTTGCAGTGCACTCGTTAGCCAAATCCCAGCAAGGGGGCCAATGACGGCCCTTTGTTCCGGCCTGAACGCGCATTCTTTCCCACCCACCCCCATCGCCTGGCTGCTCGCAGATGGTCCAGCTGGGATGAGGGGAATTAAAAGGTCATGTCTATAACTGGGACAGGCTGCCTGTCTCAGCCCTGCTGACGCAGAGTCGATACTCTGGGGGGTGTACCCACGGGGGGGCAGGTATAGCAGAAGGGCACAGCAAGGGTTCTGCAGCCGTGGATGGATGCACTGAGTGATGAAGGCTTAGTAAGTGTAGCGTATTTTTTGTAGTAGTAGTAGTATGTTTAGTAAATATCTGTTTGGTTGGCAGCTGACTTGTCTGTGGGGAAAATGGGCGGAGTTCTACGACTGAGCGATTCTGTGTTTCTTTTACAGCCGGGCCTGCTACACCCCACAAGGGTACAAGACCCCACCGGCAGACAAATCGCGGCCTGTGAGGGCCACCACCGTCACGCCGACCTTAGGGACGTCGCAGCAGTTGTCCAGCTCGGTACCCAAGACCTCTTACAGCAAGAGTAAACACAGTGCCTGGCAGCACCGCCAGGACTCCGCCGCTGCCAACAGCTCAGACAGCAGCAACAGCAAGAAGTATGCCGACTTATTGGCGGGATGCACTCTGTGGAATTGTCACTGCGGGATTCAGGATAGTCTGTGCTGAATTTGGGAGTGTCTTTATGGGATTCGGGATGGTCTCTGCAGGATCGTCTCTGTGGGATTTGAGATGGTCTCTGCAGGATGGTCTCTGTGAGATTCAGGATGGTCTCTGCAGTATTCCAGATTCTTTCTGCAGTACGGTCTCTGTGGGATTGTCTGTATGGTATAGTCTCTCTCCCGCAGAGATTCTGGATTCTTTCTGCAGGATGGTCTCTACGGGATGGGCTCTGCATCTTTGAATAGTTCTGTACATTGTCTCACATTGGAGGCTGTTTGTGTGCTTTCTTTCTTTTTACTCCTTATCTCTATGTCTTTGCACCTTATGGTGGTAGTTGATCACGTTTTAATAGCGTTGTCCTCACTCATGCGTTCAGGCAGGTGGACGTGAATTCGAAGAACGTGTTCGGCCAGCCGCGGCTCCGCGCCTCCCTGAGGGATCTCCGCTCTCCCAGGCGCTCCCACAAGAGCACTATCGAAGACGACCTGAAGAAGCTCATCATCATGGACCAGCCCTGCGAGGCGCCTCACAGAGATGCGGTGAGGGCCGTGGAAACGCAGGCATACACAGTCAAACCAGTGCATGTCGGCACGCTGACCCAAAGCCTGAACAAACCAAGCAGCTGCTTAGGGCCCAGCGGCCATCCGGGAGCGCCCTATATGACACGTCTGTCAGAATGTGAAGGAAGATGACAAATGACAACTAGGTCGTGTCAGATGTAATAAACAGTATTTCCTTAGACCTGTATGCTGTTGCTCAGTTTGTCACCCCAAACGTCCGCAGTCCCCGCGGCGGAGCCTCCAGCGTACCTTCTCAGACGAGAGCCTCTGCAGCGGCCGGCGGGACTCCAGCTTCGCCAGCACAACGCTGTTCGACACCCCGACCACGCAGAGTGACCTGCTATTCACCTGCACCCTGCCCACGCGCCGGCACGCCCACAGCTCACTTGTGCCCAGTAAGAAGGGTGAGTCTCGCTTTGCGTTGGCCAACCGGCAGGCTCTACCTGCTTTTAGCATTGGCCCTTGCGATTAACATTTTCTAGATATAGCTTTCTTAGACTACACTTTGTCAGGTGGTCCCAATAGCAATTGGGGGTTAAGGGCCTTGCTCAGGAAATTACTTTGCTGACCCTGGGATATGAACCTTCTGTTTACAGGCCCAGCGTCCAACTGCATGCCACCCATTTTACTGTTTGCACTTTGCTGCACCGTGAGATCGAGTGTTTTTGTTCTGGGCCGCATACCTGGGCAATCTTGTGAGACTAATTGTTTGTTTGCAGTACCGCTGTCTGCCTCTGAGCTGTCGCTGACGGAGGTGCGTGACAAAGTGCCCCCCCTCCGCCGCCTGGACCCCGGACTCATGCCCCTCCCCGACACGGCCTGTGGCCTGGAGTGGGCTAGCTTGGTCAACGCCGCTAAGGCCTACGAGGGTGAGAAGGATTCTGGGATACGCCCCCCTCCTCTCTCTCTCTCTGCATATTTGTCTCTCTGTCTAATTCACAAAAGAGCGCGGTGGGTGGACGTCTCAGTATCGCTAAATGCAGAGTCCACACAGTCCGCCCTCTCAGCGGTGTCACCTGACACTCCTGGGAGGCAGGAAGCTGATTTGTCTCACTGGCGAACTCACAAAGCTCCTCTGTCTGTGTGCCATCCGTCAGTCGTCCTGTGGCCCGTTTCACCCTCACGTGGGGCGGAGAGACTCAAGGAAACCCTGTCATTAATATATCTACCCGGCTGATGCATAATCCTGGGGCTCCCAAACCACCTTGGCCTAGTTATGAGTCTTTTGGATGGGCTTTGCAGTAAAAGTTCTCCCTTGGGAACCACTGGTTGTAAAAGCCACTTGTGAAGACAAGGAAAGCTTTGTCCCCACCCTGTGTTCCGCCCTCCCCCACCACGTTTTCTACCTATGCTCTGCTATGGATTGGTTCCACCGTGACTGAAATTAATGACAGCAGTACTTATGATGCATTCTTCCTGGGGGGGTTGTGTATTACAGTGCAGAGGGCGGTGTCCCTCTTCTCCCTCAGTGAGCCACCAGTGGGGGCCACAGACCTGCGACTGGCCCCCAGCCCGATCCATTTTCATACGGCCCAGACCCCTCGCACGACCCCGACCTTCGCCAGGTAACATACACCATTATCGTCGCCACCCATCACCCACACATGCATACCAGTGGTGAGATGTACGACCACGCACAGCCGCTCTCTCACCCACATGGAGACAAGGATTTCTCTGCAGTGCTCTGCAGTGTCAAGATTCAGCTGAACTGCCATCTTGTGGTCGCAAGCGGTACTGCAACTTCCCCAGAGTAACTCGGATTTAGAGACTGAGCCTTCCGTGGTGGTTTGTTTTTTTTCTTCTTTCGCCCAGCTGTGCTAAATCTGTTCTTTTAATGGGCACATACGGCTGTTTTTTCAGTGATGAAATCCCCAGTGATCTTTCAGGCCGCCTCTATCACCTGGAGGTGATGCTGAAGCAGCTAAACAGCGATCTAGAGAAGGTGAGTCCCGTCCTGTCCGGTTCCAGCGCTGCCGAGAAGAACCTTGTGTTCCTGTGTATTATTTTTAACGCACGTTCCTTGTCTCGTCCTCCAGGAGAAGCAGGACAAGGTGGCCCTGCTGGCAGAGATGGCCAACCTGCGGGAGAACAACCAGCGGCTTCAGGAGGAGTCTCTGTCGGCCAGCGAGCAGCTCCGCAAGTTCAGCCAGATGCTCACTGCTGCCCAGGGAGACAGGAAGTGACATCGGCTCTGAGACAGGCCAGCTTCCACCGGCCCTCCGTGTGGCACTAGTGAGAGGTGGAAGGGAAAGGTGGATAAGGAGGGACTGGAAAAAGCGGGGAAGAGAGGAAAACTGGCATAAAGGAATAGAGCTCTTCCTAGGCTTGAATTTTTGAAGAAAAATGGCAACAGTACAGTGGATAAAGCTGTTTGTATGGGGGAACTGTATAGATTGTGGTATGATGAATGAGACCCGATTGGTCACACTGTCAGGTCACGTGTTGCCCCAATCATGTCTCGTTAAGGTACTGCTACACTACCCTGTCCCCTGTTACCCCACCTCCCCACCTCTAAAGCAAGGTTTGCTGCAAGCTGGGTGGATGCAGTTAAACAAAAGGGGTGGATCAGACCACCAGGATACCTGGGGAAGGATTTTTTTTGGGGGGGGGGAGGGGGGGACGACTGTTAAACACTACCCTGGGTCTCCTATTCCCAGTTCCTCCCCAAAAGCACCTCCTTACTTGTGTGACCCGATCAATGTTGTAAAGATCGGGGTTGTACAGAGCATCTCCAGGCCTGCCTAATTTGGACAGAGACCATCCAGGCCCCTCGTTTCCAGGTCGAGGTCCGTGTGAGATGGAGCAGGGGGGGCATTGACGGAGGCAGCTACCCTGTGATATACCTGAGTTAGCTTTGCTTTGACTGGAACAGGTAAAATATTTAGTTAATATTATTAATGTCTGAGTCTTAAATGTATAGAAACACATAACAGCTTGTATTGTCTGAATATGTCCAAGATTTTTTATCGCAGTTGTCGTCTTTTCCACTGTTACCGTTGATTTTTATTATATAGAAGTCTTATTTAATCCTCTGTCAGCACTAATCCTTGCCGTTTATGAAAAACTGAACTGTTGCTCATTGCCCCTTGAGGTCTATAAGAAGTAAAATAGCCAAAAAAGAAAAAACACTTGCAGCCACGTACTCATGTCCAGGCTGGTAAATGAGAGACTGGACTAACTAAATATAAGTCTCTAAGAACCAATTTCCCATGCTGCTTTGCAGAGCATTTACGAAAACTCATGGCATTGTACGAGTGGGAACGGTACTATAGATTTTGCTCTGCTGTATGGCCTTCTGTAACAGGCGTAGCATTTTATACCTACTGTCAAATAATAGATGAATATCCAAAGTCTAAGATCACGTGGGATTAAAGAACGAAAGAATCCAAATCTGGTAGCATATGCACCCTTAAAATGAACCTCTGCCAAGTTTACTTCATTCACGCTCGAGGTCAGTAAAGTTCTTTCATCTCCTCGTATAAGTATCGATTTGATAGCCAGGGTAGATTAACACGGTCCATTGAGTGTACAGATGCTAATGGTTTCTGAGAGTTGTCCTACTGCATTATATGAGGGGTGGGCAGTTTTATAAATCCTGTCCTTATGAAATTTTGGCAATGTGATGCAGCGTTGGTTATGTCCTGCCAGTGTAATGCGATGATGACTTAGATGGTGCAGGACACTAAAGAAAAAGCAGTAAATAGCACAGGGTAGATGATTCTTCTGTTAGCTGAAGATGCATATTGAAAATGTGCAATGATGTGTACTCAAATTCATTAATTTCATATAATTTTTTCCAGTACTCATTAAGGGGCTAGATAAATATCTGAATCCTTTATGCTGTATGGTGAATCCTTATAATTACTTGTATCTATGCACAGTGGTTGGTCTTGGCATCAGGTGTGAGGGTCACTCTCTGTATCTGCATGACGGACTCCGAAGGGCCCAAATCTCTCGCACACCTGATGACCTTGTTGCTTACACCACTCAGCAAAAATCCAACAGCCACGCGAAATCGAACAACCAAGAAGAATAACTCCAAGAAGATACAGCCCGTAAACTCTCAAAACTGCTGGTTACGACGGATCCAGGCTGTAATCGCTGCTGCCGCGGCAAACTGGAATTTAATGAGTGAAAATGTCATGGCATAGTTACCAGTTTTTTGCAATAATTCCGGACGATGTTGTTCACTTGTCGGACCCATTTTGCTGTCAGTTTTGAATTGCACTCTTCGGTACTTGCAAAATCGTGTTTGTGGGTGTGTGCGTGTAGACGTCCTGCGGCGACTTAAAGGTAAATTGGCAACAGGAAGTGACATCACCTGCCGCGCCACAGTTTATCCCATACTGTGGTATCGGATTGTACAGTCTACACTGTATTTAGCTAGATGTGTATTGACTCTTCTAACACTTCTTAAGAATGGGCCTAAAAAAAAAAAAAGAATTAAATACCTCCCGGC
This sequence comes from Mormyrops attenuatus, assembly GCA_026777985.1. NCBI lineage: Eukaryota > Metazoa > Chordata > Actinopteri > Osteoglossiformes > Mormyridae > Mormyrops > Mormyrops attenuatus. The sequence goes on along the minus strand of JAODKC010000039.1, from coordinate 9,997,914 downwards.
GAATACCTGTGTACTAAGTGAACTCAAAGACACTATATTTGTATGACTAGATAACTAGATACGTAGTTTATATTCCTACACAAATATATTTTTCTGAACAATTTGTCAGAATTTGCGATATGATTCGGGTGAGGGGGGCAGGGTCTGTGATATTTAAGTTGTTTGTCACAGAAAGGGTGGTTGAGTGCAGTCTAAGCTAAAACTGACATTAAAATGTGTATGCCCCCCCCCCCCCCCACCAAAAATGAACTGTTATGCTAACTTTGAGGCCGCTTGTGAGCTTGTGCAATACCAAGGCAGGGTTAGCATCTCCTCTTTCCAGATCAGGCCCATCTCAGAACTCTTGTCGCTCAGTACTGTTCAACACGGCTGACAAAATCCACCCCTGTGCCCCACAAACCTGTACTCTGAACCAACTGGAATCCTCCGTTCTTTCTCAGGAGCCCTGCAAATACAAACCGTACTATTTATTTCTATTTATTGTTAATGTGTACGGGTAAACCTGCACCACAGCTGTTGCCAATGACTGGATAAGTGCGAGAGATGCTACTCTGTGACCATTATGTTTTTTTTTTTTTGTTTTGTTTGTTTTTTTTGGGTATACCTGACTGAAACCACCCACTCAAAATAATATCCAAATGCACAGGCAGACAGTCGGTCTCCTCCTATCACTTTTTCCCACCACAAAGCGATATATTCATGTGATTGCTACATCTCTAATGACCCATCTTCAGACGGTATGGTTGAAGTCCTCACATTTGTACTGTAATTATTGTCGCAGCCACAAAGCAACTGGAATCTTGTCACGGGTGATATAAGCAGGGATTCTGTTCGCTTAGACGTCGGATCAGAATGCAAAAACAGGCTGTGATTCATTGTTCGCACCATTATTGTCTTAAGTTTTTTTTTTTTTCTTTTTTTCCTCGTGTTCCTAAGAATTTTTTTTTTTTTTTAAGTTGGAAAAAAGTCTGTTTAAAATACTAATTACCATATTTTAATGCTTTGATGTTACACATTCAAGAATTATTAATGGAAATTTTAAAAATGGTCAAATTGTATGTAATTTGTATTATGTGTAATATTTTGATAATTTATTTTTGAAATGCATTGGCAGTTTTGCAAAGTGAAAAAGGAAAAAAGCGAAATTTAGATGGTACATTTTTTTTTCTTTTGTAAATGGTCAGATTTTTGTACAAAGCTGATTTTAATGTTTCGGGTGTGTGTTCAGTTCTCTTCATTTAAATGTTGGGTACTTTCTGCATGAAGCAGGATTCTATTCTGTGGACATAAACTTTCCACTGATCTCTCTCTCTCTCTCTCTCGAGTATTCTCCGGATGTTGTTTTAATGCGTGTATATTGAATAGTGTAAATTATGTTTTCATTATTTTATAAGAAAAATATATTAAAAAGAAAAAATATTTCCTAATGTGGGAATCTGTTTTATTTAACTTGTAACCATAGTTTTTTTTTTTTTGTAGATTTTTGCCTGTTTGTTCTTCCATCTTTTTTCGTCATTTGACATGTACTGGGAACACAAAATAAATGTCTCATAATTTCTTGATTTGCTGACATTTATATTGTCTTCCTTGTGAAATATTACGCCAGGTGACACAAGTGTGAGAATGTGACTGGCGTTGGTGATACTGCCCCCTCTGTCCTTCAAGCTGTAACTGCGCCATCACACAGGCTCCACACTAATGATCTGGATGAAAACGTCACTGCACAATCACAAGTGTCCCAACTCTAACAGCAGCACTATTTTTGAACAAAACCTTTTATTGATTAAAATGGTAACATTTCGGATGCTATTAAAATCACATAAACCACTGTATTTTATACAGAATAGACGAATCCACGGAATCTTCCCAAACTGTGTTGTTCAGTGAGAACATTTACAAATAGCTAGCAAGTGGCACTGAGTAGAGCAGTATTGCTTCGTGAAAAATAACACAATAAAATAAAGCTTTTCAAAGAATACGATTCACAAAGCACCACCATAGACACAAAACTGCAGGGCTACGGCTTCTACCCTAAATTACAATATCAGTTAGTTTTAACAAATAATTCCAAAACAGCAATTGCACAGCATCCTTAAGCTCAACACTCGCCCTAGTTTTAGTCTCATGAAAAATGTGCTCTCTTCATTTTTCAATTCCAATAATGTTCTAAGAATTTAGTCAAATTGCATTTAGACAGAGAGAGACATGGATTGACAGACTAAATTCACAGGTTAAACTTGTACTTTTAGTGCACTAGGGATTGGTCACTTACAATTTGTTTTTAAAATAGGTGCCACCTGCATTTATCTGCAATAGTTTCATTTTTTTTTTATTTAAAATGGTTACTGTTTAAAATGATCACCTGCAGCACATTTTAGTATCGGCATTTACACGAGCACTCGTGCCTTGTGGGTAATTCCACATTGAGCGGGAGTTAAATGTTCTCTGTGCAGCTCAACGTATGAGGGTGCCCTTGGAGCATCCCTCTGGCTGCAGAGTAGTCTCTGCGAGCCAGCAGTGTGTGTAGAGGGCTTGGAACGACATCTTCCTCCCCTTCCACCTCACCCTTCAGCTTCACATTGCGGTTCTGCTGCCAGCTGAAGCGGCGAGCCTTCATGCTATGGCAAAAAAATTTGGGTGAACTTACACCGTTTCACATTAACGAGCCTGTGCTGCTCTTGACCATGATCTGCAGACCTGTACACACGCCTCTCCTGCTTGGGCATGATGTGCCATAGATTCGCCAGCTCCTTCGTGACCACAGTGGATGGGGTGCCAGGATGGCAGCTGTTTAGATACATGCCAAGAGAGAGTCTTTGTTACAGATGATGGTGTGGCCATTGAATCAAGGCTGACCTGGGGGGTGAGATTAAAGAGGCTACAAGAGGCTCCCAGAGACCCTCACCGCAGGTAAACCTTCCTGTTGACACGACAGAACATGATGAATCCATTGACACATTTCTTTTTCAACCTGGAGTGGGAACCTGGCCTCCTACTAATGGTGGATCTTCTTTTCCATAAAGGGCCCCGCTGGCTAGGGCTCCAGTTTGTGTCTTCATCCTCCCTCTGAGAATCCAGCTCCTCGCCATTCCTCAGCTGGAGGACCTGGGGTAGGATCGAGATGATTGGCGATTAGCAGGTCATGCCAAAAGCAGCCTTGATCGCCATCAGGTTTCCTCCTCCTCTGTGAAAAAGGTGCGGAGTGCTCTACCAGATCATCCAGGGAACATTCTGGCAAGCTGAGACCTTTGGCAGGGCTGGGTTTGGGGCTGACCCAGACATCTTCAAATAGTGCTGCAAGCAAAAAAATGGTAGGTTTCATGTAAAAAAAAAAAAAGAAAGAAAGAAAGAAAAGAGAACTCATTGTGTGTCTAAATGTCTTTGTGCGAGTGGATGCTTTTCACACACCTTGCAAGTAATCTTGCCCTTCAGGCAGCAGGTGGCTGGTGATGCCCCGGGCAGGAGAGTTGAGGAGAGAGGGGCTGAGATTCAGACTCTCTTGAGTGTCAGAGACTGGGAACAGAGCCAACGGGGATGTCCATTCAAGTGAAGACCCTACGGTGGGCGGGTGCTTCTTATGCACTGAGGTGGTTGACCCCAGCATGTGGTCCTTCAGGAGAATTCCTTCAGTCCTATGATGTGCACAGAGGACAACATGGGACCAGCACACAGCAAACATGGCATAAATGTTCAGAACAAATTTGTCACATTTAATGCAAAACAAAAGAGGCTTCAGATGATCCGAGAAGCTCAGGCAAGTTTGTCTTTAGCGCAAATCGAGAAACTTATCAGGTTGAACTAAATACTATAAGGCTGATGTCACAATACAATAATAATACAGGAAAATCCTCCACCTTATGTGCCTGAAAATGAAGTTTATGTTATGAAGTCTGTGCCTCAAAAGCATGTTGTATGAAACAGCATTTACTTTAGCGTAAAAGCCGGATGCAGCAGCAGAAATGGTGCCACTCACCCGGACAATGGAGAGTCTAGGAAGCTGCCGCCTTTGCTGCCTGTGTGGGCTTCACAGGTAGAGCAGTGGTCACAAATATGTTTTTCAGCCTCTTTTTCCAGGCCCTGGCCTGAATGTTTTGGCAGAAGGATTCATTTTCAAATTCTGACTCGAACTACCAAAATTCACAAGACTGAGCCATAAATGGATGACAGTCTCACCTCTGTGTGGAACCATCTGTGTTACCAGCTGGCTGAGACTGAATCCTGAGTCCAGAGAGCTCGGCAGAGAGTCGCTATCCTGCACTGGTTGTGTCTCTTGATAAACAGTTTTACGCTCTGCCCAATCACTGCATCCACTCTTCACTGATTGGTTGTCAGGGGCATTGTCATCTTCACTGACGCTCTCATATGTCTCCAACATGTAGTGTCTCCTTTGCTTGTCTTGCACATCTGTCCATGGCTCTAGCATTTGTACTTCAAAAGTTACTTGCCGGTACAAAACGGAACGTAATGCTTCCACATTGATTTTAGCAGCGCATGCACACAAATTCTTCACATAGCTTTTTACAGAGGAACCATAGACAGCATCCTGCTGGTATGGAAACTGCCCAGCCTCAGTCTGCAAGTCCCTCCAGCGAATAGTGAGGACAGCAGAGAAATCATGGGAACCTTCCTACCTACCACATATACAACAAACGCTGCAGCAACAGAGTCCACTCCATCACACATTACCTTCTCCTCCCATCATATAGCCTGTTCACCCCCCCCCTTCCATCTGGAAAGAGGTTCCGGAGCATTCTGCCCCCCTCCACCAGTCTCTGCAGCAGTTTTTTCCCCTCGAGCTATCAGACTTCTCAACTCCCGCCAACCTCATAAACACTGATAATTGCTCATTTGCACTACACTGTTTTCTGTTAATTCTTTTATTTCTTAATTTATATTTTTAATTCTTTCGTTATTCTCCCCCAGCATGTATTATTCACTGTTTGTTCTCAGCTGTTCCCTTTTCTGACTGTATACTGCTCCATAGAAACGCAGTTTCATTTCACATGTGAGAGATGACAATTAAGCAACTTAACTTGATTCATATGTATATACTTTGTTACACAACACACAAACCAAAACAGAACCATTACATTGTAACTAAATGTGCTAATGTTCTATGATATAAAGTAAACGCATGCTATATGTAGAAAGAAGTTTTAGTCATAAGTTATACTGTAATTAGTATAGAACACACACACATTATATATATATATATATATATATATATATATATATATACACACAAACAAACACTAGAACAAAAAGAACAAAAGTTCTATTTACAAATCATTGCACTTTCAAAGCAGTTTGGCTCTTACCTATGTTGAGAGGGGGCTTGTGTGGCCTGCCACACGCGTGCTTAAGCTGGGCTCGGTGGGAGTTAGGGGGTGTACAGGGTTCTGTATTCGTCTCTGAAAGAATGCTCTCACCTGAGTCAGAATCCCCACACACTGTAATCAAACAAACATGTACATACAAGGTCAGGTCAGCAAATAAGAGCAGACCACCGGAGTCCTGGTGTTCCGTGCCAGTCTGAGGCCACGCCAGCCCTGCCACATCGCTAAGATCTGTGCCTGAAACGCAGCTTCCATCACCTTTGTCATGAGCCTTGGGGAGGCAGTGAGAAGGCAGGTGAGCTTGTAGCTTCTGTATGTGGGTCCAGAGGAAGTCCAGGTAACACAGCACATGGGAAAGTGTTTCCTTCTGTTGGGGAGAGAAAGGCCAGATGGGACTCAATAGTGCAGAAGTGGGTGTGGTGGATGGGGGGGGGGGGTTCTAAGTCATGTGTAATCTAGACAAAAGAACCAGCTCCAGTCATGGAATTGCACCATTTCTCAAAGTACTGACGCTAAGGAAATAGGTGATAGATAAAGAAAAAAATGTCCAAAGTACTTTGGTGAGCATGGCGCCACTGGTGGGGAGCATAGCAGCGATCTCTTTCAGGCTGGCGCAAAGGTCTCGATCTTCCTTCCTGCGGGAAGATGCTCATATGCATTGGCTTGTTACCCCTCAGCTTATCAAGGTATTATGCTTCCAATAATCCAGTTACGGCCACGCGGTGATTATAGAACGCAGGCGAAAGTACCTTCGGTCTCCTCGTCGGGATCTCCAAGGCGCCATATCCTCTCTCTGTCGCTAGAGGGGGCTGATGAGCTACACACGAAAGACAAGCGCCGGTCGAACACAACTTAGAGGGGGGCGGACTCGCGGGTTTTCGCTGTCCTTCGGCTCTTAATTTCCCCCATTAAAATCATACTGGGATAATGAGGGATAATCACGTGGTGTTTCAGGAGTCAGACAGCTCCCAGTCAGGACTGGACTTTAGGGTCCCCGTTTCCCCACGGTAAATTTTGCCGTGATAAATGTCGCCGACCGGTCGTGGTGGTGGTCACATACCCATCGGCCAGTGTTGGACAAGCCACTCTCAAACGTAATCCATTACAGACAGAGGTGTAAAGTACTTTCTGGGCCTGAACTTTACACCTTTGTCTGTAATGGATCAGTTTTGTAACTTCTCGACCAGAGAGTCCTTTTTCTTAGAAAGGATCAAGTTGAAAGTACCAAGTTGGGCAACTTAACAAACCATACATAAAAATATACAGCTAAATATAAAATAGACCTATAGAACAATACAATATATAGTAATATTATAATATATAATATTTATAATAAACAGTATATATATAATAGCTACATTTAAAATAGACCGAGACTGACGAAAGGTGCCCATTATGGGTTACACTACCAAACATCAATTATGGGTTCTATTCGTTTATTTTTTCATATAAAATGATTATATATAAACTTTTAACAGGTTACTATTTCCTGGCAAAGCTGAAACATACATACAATGCAGGTACACTACCACTTTTTAAACAACCTGTTCATTATAATACCTACTTGCAAAAATAACAATAATAATGAAATATATATTTTTAAAATATATGTCATACAATTTAAGGAACAAACAAAAAAACTCGTCGTCAAGTATTTTGTTATATTAAAAATGTATTTAATACCTGAGCTGCTTGAAAGAGCTTTACTTGACTGGTCTCGTGTCACAGACAGTGCGCGCGGGCGCGGACGCGCACTCCCCATCCGCGAGCGCCAGGCGCTGCCTGAATGGACGCCCCGCTGCTCGTGCGGCACGTCATTGGCTGTCACCGTTGCCATGCAGCAACCTTCGTAACCAAAGAGACTTTCTGTAAGAAAAGATCATGTTGTGCCATGCTGCTTTATCACAGGGTGGCTGTCTCTCACGCATCTGGCGTGGCACTCACGCTTTCAGACTCTCGCGCATCTGGCGTGGCACTCACGCTTTCTGACTCTCGCGCATCTGGCGTGGCACTCACGCTTTCTGACTCTCACGCTCACGCAAGAAATCTTACTGCAAATCTATATTATTCCATTAAAAACCTAAATTTAGCTACATCAAAAGCGTTGCTGTGGTTTGCCAACCCTACAGACTATTTCCAAGATAATAAAACTGTTACATGCATGTAAATGAGTGTGCACTCCCCCAGCACCACCCCAGCACCACCCCATCCCCAAGTAGTTAGGGTTGCCAGGTTCACTATATTCTTGCCAAAATAAACAGGGTTGCGGGTAAAAGGGCAAAGGCGGTGTTTTTTAGGGGAGTTCAAGAATAGACTGCGGTCGTAAAATAAGATTTGTTCTAAGTGAGCATGGTTGATTATTGATAATTGATTATTATTCAAATACAGGCTGTATAGCAAGTAAATTGCGTTTATTTAGATGAGGTATATAGCTCAGTATTTAAGAATATGTGTTTGGAAGGTCACGGGTTCGAATCATGTGGTTGGTGTAGTAATGATTCCACTATAGGGCACTTTAGCAACATGCTAGATGCTGGCTGCCCCTCAAACTTTAGGCAAAAGCGATTGCTAAATAATGTTATACATTTACTGCAAGACTGCACAGAAGCCTACCTGGTGCTAACTTAGGGCCTTCAGCAGTAGACATATTAGGATTAATATTTTCTCAGATTTCAGAATTACGATGCAGCAAAACATACTGTTCTGTTATCGCTATCGTTCAGAATTGCTACTACATTATCACCAAAGCAATGTACCACCAATACATTTTGCCTGATTTTTGGCCACGTTGCGTTGCTTTTGGAAAGATGTTGGAATGTAAATTTTCCCAGGGTCGGGCAACCCTGCTCGAAGGCCATTGGTCACTTCAAACCCCACCTTTAGTAACGATAGGCGGCCATCTGGCTTTGTGGGCGTGGCCTTAATGTTAAATAGGATCATATTCACAATAATAAATGATCATTACGACACGCGATATGAAATAGCGGAGAAATGTCCCTGTCCCTTTAAGAGAGGGCTGACTCGTCATCTGTTTAAGAAGACGGAAGTGGGACTCGGCTTAATTGGGAAGTGTTTGCGGGTGTCATTTAATGCTGTTTGGATCGTGCTTTAATTTATCATTCACTCTTTTTTCCCTGAATGGTCTTTGCAATGTCATGTTCAAAACTCTACGAGACCAGCACGCCAGAAATACACGGGATACGGATTCGGTCTGGACGTTGAACACGGCGAAGTGACTGTATTGACCGGTCTGGCGTTACGTGTAGTAATCTATCATGTTATTTTTTCATATTAACATTAGGTGTTTTCGTAGTGATCGTGCCTTAATTTGAAGATGTCTTTTATATGTCAGAATATCTACTCAGTAGACAGAAGTCGTTGCTTTTTATAGCGTATAGTAAAATCGCGGCGGAGCGACATGCGCCGCGTTACCTTGATTTTACGGGGCAGTATTTTTTAACTACCCTCTTTAAAATAGCAGGGAGTCCCGAATAAACTCGAGGCTGGCCGGTCACTTTTGCCCCGTTACTAAAAACGCTGCAGAGCAACTTAAAAAAAAACAAACTCCTGGCCATGTGTGGCGCCGACGTGGTCTGACAAACGGAAGCGTATCTCGCCTTTTTGGCCAAACTCTCACTCTGCAATCGATTACCTCATATTCTGGTTTAAACCAGAAACAAGTCAAAGGAGCAGCTTTGAATTGAATTACATGCGTCAGAGATCGGTTGTTGTAATCTGCCTGCCACGACTCACATCATCACGGAGTACGGCATGCTACTATAATATAAAAGATACAGAAAACAAAAATTGTAGGGACCACGTGGGCAGCTACTCTGAAAGTGTAAATATTGTAAATAGAGAGTGTGCGCTGCTTTCACTGACGTGTACCATGCATACGCAGAATCCAGACTGATCTCTTTTTTTTTTTAATCAACATTGTCCACGGATCTGTGGGTGCAGTAAGCGTGCTTTTGAGTACAGCACCCAGCGACGCCGCATTAATATGTCAAAAAGCATCCGGAGGTACAAGAGCGGAGCGGCCGGCAACGGGGTGACGCTCGGCCGCTGCGAGCGGATCCGGATGCCCCGGGCGAAGGTGCTGCTGTGCTGCCTGTGCGGGTTGCTGGCCGTGGCCATCGTGCTCGGCTTATATATGTCCGGCGACCTAAGCAGCAGCAGCAGCAGCAGTACGCGGACCCACGCCGTGGACCTAACCAAAGACAAGGTATGTGATGCAACATATACAGTCGCATGTTCGATTTGTATAGTTGTTGTCAAAGTGTCGTTGAGCTAAGAATAAAAAAAAAACTCACTTGCTGATTATTTTGACTGATATATTGGATGGATATGTCTAGCTTTAAAGCAAATATTTCCTTACGCTGCGTTGGAAATTGACACGCATGCACGTAAATGTGCAAAGGCAGATTTCACTGCCTGATTCTCTCTGGTAGGTAAGTTTAATAAGTGGTAGCTATTTACATTGTGGTCATACTGCCATATGGACGGTTTCCATTGATGGGGAGGTGATTCGGACTTTGGCATCTGGACAAAATGTTAAATACCATTTTGTCCTGCTGGATGAAACTGGCTTGTCACCTAAAACAACTTATGTGACCATCTTTTCTCTGGGTTAACAACTCAAACATCTGGCGAGACAAGCACGCCTTCACACTCTCAGGCTCACGCAAGAAACTTTGCGGGAAACCTGTATTATTCCATTATAAACCAAAAATTAGCTACATAAAAGGCGTTGGGGTAGTTTGCACACCCTACAGACTATTTACAAGGTAATAAAACTGTTACATACATGTAAATGCGTCTGTGGCCAGACTTGTCTAGAACTGAAAATCTCACACCAGCCAGCTGACCAAAGTTGGCAGCCCTGGTTCCTGTCATTACTTCTCAGATTCACATTTTATGCCAGGCCTTGCAATATATCTGCATTCTGTCGTGTTCGTCTTTCCCCTGTCACACTCCTGTATGCATTTTTTCACCCTCCTGCCCCCCCAGTTGTCTCACAGGCCTTCGAAGCTGTCTGTGGCCCAGGTGAAGCGGCTCGTCTCCCATACCAGCCTGGCCCGCTTATGGGAGACCCACCTCCGGCCGTTCCTCAGAGAGAGGCTCCCAGGCACCATGGGCAGCAAGCTGGTGCGCCAGGTGGGCCCCTGGGTGCCTCGAAAAAGTGCCTGTTTAATCGCGCTTCAGTCAGTTTGTGTTTCTTCTCTGTGACTCTTCTTTTCTTTTCTGTGGGGGACTGAGATACACCCATTCTTGGGGGCCTACCTACAACATAAATTGTTGCTGTAAGAACCAGAAACATAAATTTAGGGCCCTGAGATGCTGCCCAGATTGGCCCTTGCATCCATCCAGCCTTATACACTTAATACTACATATGTCCTAATGTGTTTTTATAGAAACAGCACAGCATTCTACAAAAGAATACGATCTCAAGTCAAGTTAAGAAGATTTATTTGTCATTTCAGCCATATACACAGTATACAGTGAAACGAAACGTCCTGGGCCAAGGTGAACACAAAAAACTGCAGTGTTTTACTGGAAATACTATATTTAGTAATACTACTGCTGCCTCTGCTTGTTCCTGGTGCGCTTTATTTCCCCATCTTGTTTATTGCCTTCCTGCCCTCTCTCTACTCCTTGGCTCCCCGTTTCCAGCACATCATCTCCCAGCTGAGGTCTCTATCTGCGGGCTGGTTGGTGGAGACGGACTCCTTCAGCTCCCCCACACCGCACGGCCCTGTAACCTTTTCCAACGTGCTGGCGGTTCTGGACCCCGTTGCACCTCGCCGGCTGCTGCTGGCCTGCCACTACGACTCCAAGGCCATCCAGCCGCCGCCGGGAGAGGCGCAGAAGCCGTTTGTGGGAGCCAGTGACTCCGCTGTGCCCTGTGCCATGATCTTGGAGCTGGTCACTGCTCTGGACGGCCAGCTGAAAAGCCTCACGCAACAGGTACAGCGACGAGCGAATTCGCCGCGGTTATTTACGGTGCTGAGCATGAACATGTCAACTATTTCAGTCAAAGCCATTTGCCTTTTTGTTTTAGAACTGTAGAAACAACTATCAAAAGCCATCCTTTTTTAACAGTCAATGGAAATTTTGTATTGGTATAGAGCAGGGGTGGCCAATCTTATCCGCAAAGGGCCGGTGTGTATGCAGGTTTTCGCTGCAACTCCCTAATTAGGT
>JAODKC010000039.1:9967685-9978834 GCA_026777985.1 Mormyrops attenuatus | reverse complement strand
GGCGGGCGGGGCGCGCGGGCCCCCCGTCGGCCTCTGATGGGTCTGCAAGAGTTTGGCGTCCGATTGTTTGGTGCAGATTCTTCCGAGCAGAAAGAACCACAGGTAGGCAAACCAGATGACGAGAAGTGGCGCTTTTGGATAACTGGGATCCACACACTTTGGGGAGTAACCCAAACGGAAAAAAGAAGAAGCTTCAAGCCAGGATTATCCTGCCTATTGGACAGACGCAGTCAGCTTTAAGAGGAGCTTTGCACAAGTATTGCCTGTTAGAAAGTCAGATTGGCACAAAATACCTATACCTCTCAGATTTAGAGGATTAAAAAATGGCAACAACAAAAACAAAATTTCCCATGAAGTGTCGCTACCGCCGTTCTTTTATTTTTTACGCAATAGCGAATTGCAACATGCATGAGCGATAAGCTGGAATTCAGGAATTGATCTTTGGGGAAAATCACAAAAAATACAATGGCGTTTAAAAAAAAAGACAAAAGGAGGTCAAGAGTCAAAGCGAAAATAGAACCAACCTCACATAGGAGACGGTTTCCGTGGTTCTGTTGGATCGGATGCACTCGATCTGGCTGGCTGTCTTGATGAGCACGCCTATGTTTCTGAGAGTTCAGATGCAAAGTAAATATTCTCCAGAGCTGTGGATCTTCTACTGGTCCCTCCCATGTGTCACACTCTACAGGTAATATGAGAACATAGGGGTTAGAGCAACACACGTGCAGCAACGCGCAAGAAGCTGACACACTCCCCGTTACACACACACACACACACACACACACACACACGGGGCATAGTTACAGTAACCCCATCTGCTCAGACAGGCGTAGAGACATGCACCAGTAAAATCAGCACCTCTCAGTTTCACTCCTGCCCATCTGCAGAAAAGTGATCAGGGAATTATGTAAACAAAGCACTGAACATTTAAATCAGAATTCAACCTCATTTCCAAATCAAAATAGAGTGGATTTAAATGCTAGTTCGCTTATGGATACGTGCACACTATACATTTACAGGACGCACTTGATGTAAAGACAAAAATCAACAAGAAGGTTTCATTTTAAAATGTTTATTACAATATCAATTAAATGGTTTATAAAAATAATACCTTTAAGTACAAAAATGTATTAAAAAAAAGAGGTGTTCTCCACCCTGAAACCAATTCTGTTTAAATACATCCCTTTACTAAAGCTTTGGTTACAACGGCTGTGTTTGCGGATGTGTGGGGGGGAAGTGGGAGCAGAGGTAATCCAAAGAAACACCAATGAAACCAGAGGATCCCGGGGGGGGGGGAGAGAGCACAAGCGCACCAATGACATCGCGTGTAGCAACGTGACAGGCAGGTACATTTAACTGTAACAGCTTTCATCATTGGGAGAATGTCCCCCCAACACACACAGAGACAGACGGACACATGTATTCCCTTGATCTACAAATAGTGTGCACAGCTTAAACACAATGTTTGTACAGGACATAGCAGACACCCCCACACAAAAACACACCTGAACACCAATACAAGTTTTTTTATGATGATGATAAAATACACAATTCACAGAATACAAACCTTTGGTAAAGAATTCCTAAAAAACTTTAAGTCCTATTTAGAATATATATTTATATATGCGTGCATATAAAATAAATGCTTAAAGTTAGTTTAACAGAATAGGTGTAGTTTCTATCGAGCGCCTACTTTTAGTCAGATCATCCTGAGGGACTGTAGTACTCCCAAAGCAGAGGCCAATTCTGAGGATGCAGTGGAAGAGCTAAGGCACAGGCAGAGTAACACTGGCAGAGCTACAACAAGAGCGACCAAGAGCCAGGCCGATGCTCTCCGAGCTGATTTATATCAGTCGACAGTGTAGCAAAAATAGGTCTCTCAGGTTCATTCTTCAGTGCTCCCTCCAATTTTTGTCCCAAATTAAAATCTGACAGCAATATCACAACTGCAACCAAGTACTGGTTGAAATAGATCATTCAATAGTACTTTGAACACAAAAGGATTCTATTTTCGCAAGTTCACTGTCTCTGTCCAACTCAATCTAGATCATTTATAATCAACGGCATGATTCAAGCTGCACCACAGGCTTTACACTCCAGCACAAGAGCATCAGGTGACATCATCATGGTGCAGGCATGGTGCACAGGCAGACAATAAAGATGAATTCCTTTCAACCTGAAGGCTAGGTAACTGATTCTCTGAAATGGAGAGAACTCATTTTCTATGTCCAGGCCAGTAATTTACAAGTTGATTCAGTTGAAATGTTTGAAACCTCCCAAAAAATAAAAACCAACACTACAAAAATAGTGGAAACCTCGATGCATTCAATCAAAATTTCATACTGATTGGGAGGGAAAAGTTCAGTCAAGTGCAAGAGTTCGTGGAAAGTTACTTTCTCAAAGCAACTCAGAAACCACATTCCTCACAAAGCTACTGACCCATAAAATGGTTTTTTAAAAAAAAAAGGACGAAAAAGATTTTTTTTAACGCATGGACAACTACATGAGAGAATGCCAGACCAAGTGTACCTCTCAGAATGCAAGGCAGAAATCTAGCCAGAATATTATCTGCACAAGAGAACAATGACAGCAGCAGAAATGAAGCAGTATTAATAACACACCAGTTTCTTCCATAGCACAGGAGGGTCAGTGCAACTGTCCCTTAGTCTCAACACAAACCTCTGCCGAACAGCCAGGAAAAAAAAATTCCAAAACACAAACGGTAACGTCCAACCGAAGCCATTTATAAAGTATATAAAAACATACATTTTAGCTACCAGAACATGATTTAAGTGTAACTTCAACAGAATGAAAGTGTCCTTCGCTGCTTGCGAACTGTTACACAATCACTCTACTGTCTTCCAGACGAGCCTTCATGAACTGGAAACTTGGTGCCCTGCCTGTTGTAAAATTTGGCAGAAAGACCACCTGTAACAATACTCAGTGCTAACTCCACTCTGAGGCACTATCCGTAGAGTATTTCTGCTCACCAATAAAACAATTATAAAAATTATTAAATCATGAGATCCTCAGTGATTATTATTATTACTACAAAAGCCTGGATTACAGTGATTAGAGGTACCATTACAGGGAAAAAATATCCTGCAAAAACCCAGATTGCCAGGTGCGGAGAGCATATAATCATTTTCACAAAATTAATGTTAAATTGTACCTCAGCATCAACATTTTGGGTGGCAGCCCCAAGAAAATGGAGTCATCTTTTAAGTCTGGCTATTTCAGGTTTCTGAAGCAGATAGCACACATATGGATGTTGAAGTCGGAAAACATATCTTTACAGAAACAAAACGTAAATCACACAAAAAAATAAGAGACAAAAAAAACAAAACAACGGCAACAACCCACAAGCAGAACACTCAAGACAAAATGATGGATGCTACTTCGGTTAAATTTTGGTTTTTTTACAAATAAAGTAATTGAAAAGTAATGCTATATTTATATATATATATAAATAAAGATGATTAAAAAAAACCTAAAATCTGAAGTGTTTGATTGCATAGTGTAACAAAAAAATAGTTTATCAGTTAAAGTGTTCTTGTTTGCCTGACCTTTTAACCAAGTCAATAAAATTTACAGAATTAAGATCCCAAATGTATCAAGACGCAAACCCAACTGCAGGTATCACAGCCTCAAATTTCCGGTGGCATTATCACATTTAAGGTACAACCAGCACCGTGATGCAGTCTAAGACTTCGTGAACTGAAATTTAAACTCATAACCAAATCATGATAGACATGTAAAACATTAAAAACAACGTGCACTGCCTATGCTCACCTTGTTAGAGACCGATATAGTAGCTTTAAGGAGTCAGTCGACATGTTCAGTCAGTGTGCAAAGGACTAAATAAAGCGGCAAAAACGACGTCTAAACTGAGTTACGTGGGGATGCTCTCACGACTGTTAAATATTAGTGTTAACAGGAAATCAGTATGTCAGCCAATGTTGTGTCCAATAGCCGATTTAACATTTGGAAAACCAGCTTAGAGTGGCCTTAGTGTGTAGTGTGGTGCTCCTTGAGGCTGGGGAACTTAAATAAGAGTTAAAAGCACTTGGGCATGGAGGAAGATCATAAGATAAGTCAGTCTACTTTGTGCTTGTGTGCTTATACTGTCGACACTACTGCATACAACAAGACATTAAACACCAACTTCCACCTATGGTGTGCTGACAGCCCTAAAACACATTCATACATCTCTCTTTTTCATCCTACTGGATCTTATTTCATTACGTAATGCACACGATTCATTCATGCGTCTAACAACACTGAATATTTAATCAACTTAATTAGCAGTTAATATGCGATTTATAACTTTCTTTGCATAATAAAATAAGATCCAAATAGAATACATTTGTATACATTTGCAAACCTATACATGGACTATCAGCATTAATACAATAACCTGTGGTTTTTTTATTATGTAAAATACTTTTACATGTTAATGTCTTGGTTACTGTAGCAGTGCTGATGGTGCATCTCTTTACAAGACCTTTCCGGGGCAGAGACCACCACGCTGGCTCGACGAACACCAAGAGGCACTGTGTGATGTCATCATTAAAGCATGCTAACGGAGGGCGGGAATTTCCCCACGGATGTTTGCGCTTAGCTGGGAAACTGAGTTCCTGAGGCGGGAACACGCAACTGCTGACAAGGCCACATTGGCCTTGTCCAATGCTGATAGCTCCGCAGCTAGGGGACAGCACACCCACTCCAGTCAATGGTCATTCTCCATCTCAAACCTCACATGAAAGGGCTCCATTCTGACCATTATCTGGACACTGCGGGTGCAGAAGTTTGCCACCCAAGATGGCACATCAATTGGCCAGCAGAACATCCCTTTAACACGGTGACGGTGAACCTGGGAGTGTTTCGAGTTTGGAAGTGTATGGATCCAATGGAGAAGACCCTGGTTAGGACACGTTCATTACAAACCTAGATCCTCATCCACGGGTACGGACTGGAGCTGTGTTAGGATTTTGGGGTCCTGGTCCATGTCCTCTGGGTCGTCCAGTTGCGACGTACCACCCGCCTCCTGGTCAGGAGATGGGGTATGGAGAAGGAGGCCCTCGCCCCCGGGAAGGGCAAGCAGAGCCGAATCCTCGGGTAGGTCCCCCTTCCCCCGGACGTCAAACAGAGCCAGGCCTGTGGACGCAGAGAGGGACACGGGGCTCCAGGTGGAGGGAGGCAGCTCAGAGGTGGTGGGCATACCGGGGCTGAGTGTCAAAACGCTCCTCGGGCTACGTGCGGGCTGCGGGGGCGTGACGCCGCTGGCCGGGCTGTGCGGGGTGACCTCCGGGGCCAGGGGAACCGAGGGTCCCTGGTCGGGGCCGGAATAGAGCGCAGAGGAGCCAACTAAACCTAGCGGGCCTTCCGGAGACTCAAAGGAGCTGGTGGATGAGGGGGTGGTGGGCGCAAGGGAGATGACGGGCGCAAGTGTGATGCCCCCGTTGGTGGGCGTGGGGCCCTCTGGGGCAAGTTTGGTAGGCAGGTTGGCGAGCTGAACCCCAGCAGGTAAAGTCAGGATCAGTTTTCCCTGCTGGATGCTCAAGCCCGTCAGGATGGGGCTTCCAGTCATACCACCAGCTAGGAGGAGGTTCCCAGCTGTGGGCGGGGTTTGAAAGAAAAACAGATTTTGCATAAACACAACCATCATGCAGCGAAATGAACCAGCATACATGCTTTGATTTTAATATTTGCCCATTTATTTAGCTTTATTTATTTATAGCTTTCACTCACATGCAGAATGAGTCAGGACTACCACAATGGTCTGAGTGCTACTGGTGTTAATAGTGGAAAATCAGTGTAACAATAAAAAAAATAAATCAACGGTAAGTGATTTGTGGGTAACTAACCTGGAGGAGTTTTGGGAAGCTGAAATACTCCAGAACTCAGCAGCTGGACCCCAGTAGCACCACTGGCTGGGGATGACATGCTCTGCAGCTGCTGGCCAACTCTAAAGGTTCCCTGGGGGACGCCCGCACCTGTGCCAGTGCTGGAGGTGAGGATCTGAATGGTACCTCCTGGGGAGGAGAGCGAGAGGGAGGGTGCAGTAGGGACCACCTGTGAAAAGGAAATGGGCCCTGGGGTAACTGCGGCCATGGACGTGACTGGGAGGAGCTGGGGTAACGAAACGAGCTGGGACGTAGCGGTGAGCCCTGGTTGGGAGATGGGGACGACCTGCGTGGGTGAGGATATCGGGATCACTTGGGCCCCAGGCATCTGAAGGGCCTGTGCTTGGGGGAGTGCGGACGTGGAAGCCACCTGGTCGCCCAACTGGAGGGTCAGACCCTGCTGAGTGGCCGTTAGAGGGATGGTGACACCACCGTCACCAAGTGCAGGGGGACCGCCTGGCTGCTGGTGCTGCGTGAGACTGGGGTTGATGTGAAATGTCTGAGCTGGGAAACTGGGAATAGAAGCTTGGGGGAGCTGGGAGGAAAGGGGAGACACTGGGACCAGCTGCGGACAGGGGGAGACCTGGGGGCCGGCATGCTGCACCAGCTGTGACACGGGGATGCCCTGGATCGATGGGACCACCTGGGGCAGGGAGAGCACCTGTGGGGACGAAGAAGCCGATGCAGATGACACCACCTGGCAGACCTGACCACTGGAGGTCAGCTGGGAGGCGGTGGTAGCGAGCACCACGATTTCTGGCTGCTGGGTGGAGAGGGGGACCACCTGACTGGAGTGGATTAGGCCTGGCTGGGACACAGTGCTTTGGATGGATTGAGCTTCGGGGAGTTTACCTTTCTGGGCAAAAACCAAGGAAGGGAGAGAGCTAGGGGAGGACAGGCTGGAAGAGGAGGAGGAAGAGGAGGGGGACAAGGAATTTGGAGATAAGGCCTGAGTGTCTTCTGCTTTCAGGCCTTCCTGAATGGGAAGGGAGCCGATGAAGTCTATGGTGGGCTGAACAGAAGGAGCGGCACCGCCTTCGGCCACCTTGGCATCGGGAGCCAATGGGAGGGAGATGGTTGTGCTGGAGCTGTTGCTACTGTTGAGTACGATGGTAGGCAGAGTGGCCTGTGCTTGCAGCGGGCTAACTGACGGCTCCTCCAGGCCCAAATCCACACAGGCAGACGGTTTGGAGATAACCTGAGCCCCATTAAGGAGAAGAGAGGAGTTGGTAGCCACCGAACTCAGGGTGATGGTGTGGCCGTCTCCCAGTGTCAGCCCATTAATGATGACCCCGCCTCCAGTTCCCGAGAGCAGGGAACTCCCATTGAGGAGCAGTGGATGTGGGGCAGTGATGAAGCTCCCTGTGCCATTGAGAAGTAACTGGCCTCCTGTGCTGCAGGGGGCACTAGAGATTGATATTACTGACGCGGTCTGGCAGCCAGGGTCTTCCTGAGACATGGATGTTACAGCAATGTCGTCAAGAGCACACCTACTAGACTCATCCTCAGTGCTGTGATTGCCATCTGACTCACTGTATTAAAGAAAAAAAAAAGGGAAAGTGTCAAGTGTAAACAACCATATATAAACTATATACTGAAGTGAGTAAAATACAAATCATTAATAGAAAATATTTTCAAACTTTATACATTCGCATGCAAGCACGCAACAGTTTTTTCCCCAGTATTTTCCGGGCAATAACCAGTGGGAAAGGTTATAATATTCTCAGACAAACAAATGATGCAAATAATTACTTGGTAATGACAGTGCAACTTTATATGCGTTCCGTAAACCTATTTCTGGAACACCAGGAACTGTATCAGGATCCGGAATCTCCTTCTCACTTTTCAGATGTGACTCCGCACGCCTCCCCTGCACTCCCTGCTGGCCCGGTCCGCTGGGACACGCCGGGCGCCCTCGGGCTCACATTTCACAACAAAGTAACACGCTTCTCAGCCCGGGACGGCGACCTCACCTCGCCTTATCACTTTCACTACCAGCTCATTCAATCCGCCGGCCATTAAGGCAAAGTTTAGAAAAACATCCGCATCGCCGCAAACGGATGTTTTTATTTGTAAACAAAATAGGCCCATAATAATCGACACATTCAGTGCAATCAAACCCGCCGATGCAGACGGGACCTGCTTTCGTTTATCCATGCTTAATTATTGCTGGAAAACGTACAAACTACAGCTCCATGCGGCTCATATGAGGCGGCGAAATGTCGAGGTGAAGCATTTATATTTTAGTTATTAAGCGGACCCTGCTTATTGTTCCGGCGTGTTTACAATTTTTAGTCAACCGCTTAATAATGGAAGTAAACATTTAACATTGCATGGTCACTAATTTCTGCATAATTTACAGCGGACGTAAGCACGGATTGATGATTACGGCCGCCACCTAAAATGTTTGCTCTGGCGCCCGTAGGTGGGAAAAACCGGAACTTTTTAGTCTGTAAAATATTAATAAAAACTAAAAATCGGTTGCGCCGGACGCCGTCGTACCTTTTGCTGTTGGTGCCGGACGGGGTCCTGTCTCTCTGCCGGCGGTTCTTGAACCAGTTGCTGACCTGGGTGAGCGAGAGCCCGGTGATCTTGGCCAGGTGCCGCTTCTCATCCGGAGTCGGGTACCTGTTGCTGGTGTAGCACTCCTTCAGGGCGTTGCGGGACTTCTCTTTGAAGCAGTACACAGTCTCCTCTCCGTCCCATATCGTCTTGGGCAGTGGGAACTTCTTCCGCAGCCTGTACTTGTCCACGGCACCCAGGCTGCGACCCCGGGACCTCTCCGCCTCTTTGTAGCGCGCCCGCAAGTACAGGTCCTGCAGGAACCCATGGTTGCTGGGGTGGAAGTCGCGGCTCTCCAGTATGGCGTACAGCTCTTTGAATTCCTCCCGGTGGAAGGCGACCAGCGCCTGGGCCTTCAGCAGGATCTCGTTGCCACGTAGCAGGTCGGCCGACGGAGGGATGGTGGAGAGGAACCGACACAGGCGGTCCACATTGCCCGCCTGCAGCAGCGCCTCGCACACGCACGCCACTTGGTCCGTGGAGAAGCTGAGCGCCGAACTCTGGAAAGTTTGCAGCAGTTGCTCCGAAACATCATCAACCTCCGCCTTCTCTTCTTTCAGCTTCCCGGAGTCCGGAGACAACTTCTCCGGACTGTTCTCTGTTTCTACTCCTTCCTCCAGAGAAAAGGAAGCCATTTTAGTGTAATTTTTTTCCTCCCCAGTTCCTCGTCCCTCCCTCCGCTCGCCCTCTATCGCCTCTCTCCCTGCCGACGAGCGTCTCCGGCCGCTCTACACGTCACGCCCCTGCGTCTCTCCGAGCCCCCTTTGGGGACTCCGTGCCACGAACGCTCACTATAAAACTAAACCATTCACCAAAACAAATTAACCCGCCAGGATTAACTATACTAATAGAGAAGCCAAAAGTCTTCATGAGTCATCGAAGTTTAGAGAAAGAACAACGGATTAGGTGCGAAAATCCCTTCTACTGCAATTTGTTTTTACTAGTCAATGGCGAATCATCTACATATTTCATATATATATGTTTTGCTCGTTTCCTGTAAAGTTAAGATAAAGGAAATACGCGGCGCGGCTTCTTTGTAGTTAAGTATTTTTGTTACGAATGGGAGTGACTAGTAATTTAACAAATTTTCACTGCATTGGGCTGGGAATAACAGTAGGTATGGTATGACACGGAAAGTGACCTAAAGTTTACTCTTGTGTTATACAAATAAAGTGCATATGTTTGGGTAACTGATTAAAACTTTACAAACATTTCTGAGTATGCATTTATGTGTGTTATGAAGGAAAAGAAAGCAAAATGTCGTGATGAATATGTAAAGCAGAGTTAGTTATTTTATTTCGTCTACCAACCACATTGTTGACCGGTTGTGGGAGGGCCTGGAGGCAGGGCTGTACTGGGATTAAAAATCAGCCCTCAACTTTTGCCCATACATGCCCCCCATACATGCATACCCTTTTCCTAAGGGGGCGGGATACCCCATGACAAATTTTGCCAGCCCACAGCCCAGTCGGCCCACATAAAAATTGCCCGGTATGCCAGATGTGCAGTCTGGCCCTGCCTGGGGGCTATCTAAGGGAAAAGGCAGTCTTTCACTCTGAATATCAGTCCATTGTGGGACAGAATGCACAAAATCGGCAATTTAGAAACGGTAATGCGCCTAAATCCATTTGGACTTGGAGTGAATCAGAATCAGAAAGTCTTTCATTATCCTGGAGGAGGTTGTTTGTCATTACAGACTGTGCTGTACACAACCACACAAATAAATGAAAATAGACAATATAGCATGCCGCATACACGTGTGACTCAGTGGGCTAGGCCTCCATGCCCGTGATCAGAAGGCTGCTGGTTCGAGCCCATCCTCAGCCTGTCTGCAGGTCTGTAAATCCCGTATCCTCCAGCTCCCTGGGTGGCTGCTCTTCTCAGCCAGCTTACTGTCACCTACAGAGAGTTGGGAGATCCATAAAGAGAATTTTTCCATGTGCATCAATAACATATCACAACAATTTCTGTATAGAAATCACATAACAATAACAATAAAAACATATTAAGATGGTGATAAATAGGTGGGAGAATATAAGTGCAGTAAATATTCCAATAGAAAGATAAATTCATGAGTGGAGAGATAATGAGAGAACAACTGAACTCTATTGAACTACTGTGCTATATATTATGTTCCATGATGCCTAAATATCCAATGGTCTCCAATTACGTGACCACAGACAGTTCAGAATTACTTGCAGTTAGTCAAAGGACATATTAAATTGTGCTTTCTATCCAACTTCTATAACTGCTTATCCAACATAGGGTCACAATGACAGTGTAACTATTCTGTAGTTTTTGTAGATGCATGCAACACCTGCATTCTGAAAGACAGTGTAAGTCTAGAACTCATACAATCACAGTCTCTACTTAATCTATTGTCTTTTGAGCCAATTCACTTGAGTGTCTACAGAGTAGGGGTCTGCAAAGCAGCCGGTATTTGTATCTATATTTGTATTTGTTGAAGGGGGAAAAGTATTTGTATTTGTATTCGAGTGAAATTCAAAATTGGCGTAAAAATCCAACCTTTTTAACCGTAAGTTAACGTTAATCTGTCAACAGCTTATTGTCTAAATTACCGAGCTAACAGAGCTACGTAAACAAAGCGAACATGAGAGCACCCGACTGCAGGCGTCAATAATGCAGCGTAATGGAATAATCTCCCGATCAAACTCCGCTTC
>JAODKC010000039.1:9938392-9953363 GCA_026777985.1 Mormyrops attenuatus | reverse complement strand
TTCAGCCCTGTCAGTCACACCAGCATTTACACGGCACCATTTGGTAACCTTAAAATGGTGGGGCTTTCGCCTTTTTTGTGTCCAGACATGCTCACAAACCCTTGCATGGAAGAGGTTTGTGCAAAACCTGATGATCTATGTTATCGCAGTATGATCTGAGAAACTTCAAAGATCATCTTGTGATGTTGCTACATGCTTGGCTTCCTCAGTCTTCAAGTGCCCCCTAAGTGATGGGTGGGGTGGTGGGAGTGTAACCACTCATATGGATTTCGTCTGGACAACCTGGCTTTCCAGCCCTCTGTCTGGACTGCTGTTGGGTGTCGTCCTTCAAGCCCCCTTGTCCCCCTTTTTCCCTCTCCCCTACCCGTCTCCCTGTCAATAACTAGCACTACTCTCTCCAACCCCCAGTTGCACAATACAAATGTGAAACACACGCACAGACATACTACGGAAGCTGAGAATGGCTGTGCCTGAAGTAATTTTTATACACCATTATTGCTAGATAACAGGATAATTATCGCGATAGATCTTAGCTTCTGTAGTATGTATATGAAACGCGTCGCCCCCAGCCCCCAACTCACTGGGTAGCACTGCTGCCTCACACCTCCTGGGTTGGTGTCACAATCCCATCTTTGGAATGTGTGTGTGAATGTGTGTATGCATGTCCTGCCCCAGGGAAATCCAGTCTGTTGACAGTCTGAGCCATGCAGTTAGTCTAATTGAAGCCTCTAAATTGCACGGTGTGTGCATGTGTTTTTCTGTGTGCCCTAAGATGAACTGCCATCCCATCCAGGGTGTACGTCACCTTGTCCATATGCTGCATGGGATGGGCTCCTGCTACCCTGATCAGGTAACTGGTTATAAGACGGATTTTTAATAGGTAATTTTGCATAATTAAATCATTTTCCAAACTCCTTAAACAAGTATTTTAATAGCCTGAAGCTTTCATAAATTGTAGAATATCCCCTCCCTGTGGCCGTAATGGAGAACTGCTCTGCAATGCTTTCCAAATCACCTCTGTGATTGGCTGGCTATAAGTGCTTTACGTAATTCCTCTTCCTTCCTTTTTCCGTATACGCCTTCCCACTCTAAAAAGTACATTTCCGATTGGTTAATCCCGTACCTCGTCTTGCCACCCTTGTCTGTGATTGGTTTGGTTGCCCAGACTGTGGGTGGGTGGAATGTTCCAGAATTGGGCGGCTGAGGAATCGCCCTTTGGTTGTATGTTGCCTTGCAGTTACACGAAACAAAACCGACCGACCGTCTTGTCAAGTCCGAAGCCAAGGTAGTCGCACGCGGAATGGCTATATCTGCGATACTTTACTAGCTACCTGCATAGCATGCGCCCAGTAGCATATAGTAGCAATTTCTAAACGACGTCTGTAAAGAGTGTTTTTCGCAGTGATCAAGTCATTGCTTGTTCGGAAGACACCGAAAGAGTAGATATTATACGGAAAATGGACGGCGGCGTGACAGTAATCACCAACCCCACTGTAACGGTGCGGCTCACTAGCACACTCAACTCCTTCGAGGTGAATCGACGATTCAACAGAGGCATGACTATCGCTGAGTTCAAGGTAAGTGCATTTCAGGACACTGCAAGCGAGGATGTTTACTCACTTGGCCTCTATTACAAGGAATATGTTAACGTGAGCGTAAATGGCATCAGTAGTATTAAAGTAAGCTAACGCACTTTGTATTACGCTTGCACTCATTGTCTAAATGATTGCTTAAAATAATTGCGTATTAGGTTGCAATTTTGCAAAGACTGGTATGAACTGCGTCGTTCTGTTTTGTCGCTCATCCATTTGTTATTATTTTAGCTATAGGGTTCGCAGGTATCCTGGAAAACGTTAGAAATAGTTCTTTGATTAAACTTAATGTTTGAATCGACTAAGAGCCACATTTTGTTGATCCTTTACCGTAGCTGTCATTGTTTTCTCCATTCAGCGGTCATGCATGCAAAAGGTACATTGGGTGGGGTGGGGCTGCCCCGCCCCCAGGCCAAGATCTGTGTGAAAATTAAGTATGCGCGTGTCTGTTCCCTTATTCCCTATGCTGATGAATATTTATTTAAGAATGTACAAATGTGCATTCTTAAATACATATAGATAGATACAATTTTTATTGATCTTTATGTATTTCAGAGCAAATTAGAACTGGTGATTGGTACCCCAGCTTCTTGCATGGACCTTCAGCTGTTCAGTGTCTCGGACAAGTTCTTGCAGAAGCTGGATGACAACGAGGCCCTGCTAGGCTCTTACCCTGTGGATGATGACTGCAGGATCCATGTATGTAGCCTTCTGATTGGCAGTTTTCAATGACCTTTGAAGAGGGTGTGGCAGTTTTCAATGTTTGGCTCTCCCAAATTGCAGAAAAATGACATTGCCGAACATTTCTGAGAAATAATTTGGAGGTGGTTACAGCAAATGCTGGTTTTTGTGAGTTACAAAGTGAACATTAGTTGACTGAACAGTTGTCTTAACAGATTCCATTTCACTGTGTGCAGGTGATTGACCGGAGCGGTGCCCAGACTGGAGAGTACACTGACTTGTCAAAGGTGGAGAAGTATGAAATTGCTGATGATGCCTACGATAAAAGAACAGGTATACAGGTTATAGCCTGACTATGCGATCGTTCGGTGTGCATATCTGGAGAATATTTACAGCTGGAAGAAGTAGACTTCAAAAGATGACTGATTTGGTCATTTCCCCTTCATGTCACTAAGTTTGTTTTATACTAACAATAGTGGCAAATTGTATTGATGGGTTCAAAAGTTGTTTCATACTTTCCGTGTAGCTCTGCTTGTTTCCTGGCAATTTTATAACATTTTTTACAGTTGCTGAAAAATGCAAAGCATTTTACAGTACTGTTGACACTTATATTTACTGAGATAAAAGAATTGGATTAGTCTATTTAAAAGTCTTTTTTTTTTTAAAGCTCCATAACGTTGCCAGAAGAAAAGATGACTAAAAGTCTGAGTTTTACCCAAACACCAGTTTCTTAGTATTGATGCCTCCATGGACAGACATAATTTTCAGTTTAATTCCTTCTTGGACTTTGCACTTGTATCACTGCGGTGAGTGACTTGGGGAATGCAACCAGCAACTAGCTAGCTTTAGGAGACTGCCTGCAATACCGCTTCTGCCGCCACAAAATACTGATATGATAGTTTCATGTAATTCAACATGGTGTATAGCAACCAAAATTACATCCATTTCCAAAGAATTACAGCAGTAATTGTGAAGTGGGTGGTTGTGACTGAGGATTATTGCTTCTCTCAGACTCGGCGCGTTCCTTCTTGAAGAAGAAAAAGGTGGGGCGTTTCAATGAAGAGGAGTTGTTGCGACGGGAGGAGGAGCAGGTGAAGCGAGAGGAGGAGGAGAAAACCGCTGCGGCTGCTATTGCCGCCGGCAGCCGCTGCCAGGTGCATGTCTTTGGGCAACCAAACAAGATCGGCACTGTGATGTATGTCGGTGAGTATGATTAGATTGGCCGCTGATGGTCTGCTATGACATAACTTACAATGTCCCTGTCTATTTACACTTCGCGCAGGGATATATTGAGTGTTTAGGTCAACAGGATGTCTTTTTTTTATTGCAGGGACTACAGAGTTCAAGCCAGGTTACTGGGTGGGCGTGAAGTACGATGAGCCACTGGGCAAGAATGATGGCAGGTGAGCAGAACTACAGTACATGCATAGCGTTTGGTAATCACATTTCTTCTGAGCACAAGTCTGATACTCTGAAGCTTGGTTTCCTTTTACAGTGTCAGCGGGAAACGCTATTTTGAATGTCAGGCCAAATATGGGGCTTTTGTGAAGCCGACGGCGGTGACAGTGGGAGATTTTCCTGAAGAAGACTATGGTCTGGATGAGATGTAAGACTGGTCAAGCTGAACATCAAAAAGAAAGGACACAACGGGAACCTGCCTGAGGGGCCTGGTTTAAATGGAAGCCGCTTCCAGCTGATGTTTATTTGTTGCTACCATTGTCTTTGTTTTGTTTAAGATGGTAGTGGAGATCTTAGTTATGTCTTCTGAAATCTAACATGCTTCTGTCAGCTGTAGTCTGCGCAGATTGCAACAGTCATAACTCCATCATTTTATAATGACAGTGACAGTTCTAATCAAGGATTAGATGTAAACATTGATGTGTATGATCCACCGGTCATGTGGTGTGGCTTTATTCAGTATTAAAGTCTTATCTTTTTAGATGATGGAAGGGTATTGGCTTGATAGGAAAGTGGAGCTACACCAGGTGGATTCCCAAACCACGTTTTTTTTATCAGCAGTACCGATCTAGAGTCAGCTTTTTGTGAAAACTTCTTGCTCAGCATCTTTCAGACCTTATCTTTTTGGCTGATCAGCTGTTTTTGTTCACAACATAACCATTTTTTGCTGCATAATAGTTGAATAATTAATTTAATTGGGGTGGTTCTGTGCCACTTGTCACGGGGAATGAAGAAACGGTTTTTGCCCATACTTATTTTTGTATTTGAATCAGTTGTCGGATTAAAGCTTTGAATACACTACTGTGGCTTACATGGTATCATTTTAGACCGGGAACATGTAATCGGTCATTTACAGGAGGCTTGTAAGTTTTATCTTGTAAGTTTTTCATCAGGGCCTTAAACTAGCTTAATCCTTCAATGGAGATCATACCCGAATACAATGTCTATGCTCTTCTTTCATAGATTGGGCACTAGTGTTGGTTTTTAGACATTTCTCATGGTTCATCACCATAAGACACTTAATGTTTTGGTAGCAGTGTATAGTCCAATCTAAGATACCCTTTGATATTTACACATTTGCCTGAATTGTATTCCAAATGCACGACAGTGATAGTTAAGCAGTGCACTTTTGGAGTTCTTATGTATTTTCTATGTATTTTGCAACCAAGTTTTAGCTTCACAGTCATTCAAATACAATTTGTTTAGTTGTTGATTTTTTTTTTTTTTGAACATCACAAAATAACCATTCAGTCTGATATCTGGTAAGACCTTGAATACCGAAGGGCCCCTTTTACCATAGCAGAGTGTGCAGCCCTTCACAGGTGCTGCTGGTTGATGAGCTGATGTCGCGCACACATTTTTATGGCGACAATGAACCCCTCATAACACAGCGACTTGAACGGGGGTCAGACGAAGAACCATGGGTGCCTAGACTTAGGAATAATCAAACCACTGTTGCATGTTTCCAAAATGCAGTATTGACTTGTCTTTCTGGGAAGTACTGAACTTTTATGGTCCCGAACATTTTCAAACAAATAAATACATACCTTCAAAATCACAAAATTTAATATTTTCAGGTCAATTAAGCTTTTTAATAAGAATGCTTAATTATATTATTTAAACGAGTACCAGTTTATTTTTCGCAATATATGACCCCGACCGGTTCTTATTTATGTGGTGGGAGGTTGTTGGTTCAATGCCAAGGAACTTAAACTGCTTCGGTAAAATTACATGCATTTATTTGAAGAAAAAATAGAATTTAACGGTACGCACTCTCCATTGGATAAACGTGTACGAGATGTTTAAATGTGATTAGCACAGTCCAATTTATATTAATTAAATCTATATCATTTTGGTAAAGTGTAATATAAATTAGAAAATATTTAAAAATACATAATTATATATATAGACAGACATATATATATATAAATAGATATATAAATATATAATCATATATAATTATATATATTCTGTATCTTCTGTATCTGTATCATACGGCTTCAATGCCCACATTCGGCGATTTCCTTTTGGAACTTTAATTTTGAAGAACTCGGCGCGTCCACACCGGAAGTGTGTCACTGTTGCCGGAAGCCATGGCGAACAGAAAGGTCAAGTTTGCATTTTTCCGGCGTGGAGCCTGCTGGCTTGCTCTTTGGCAAAACTGTATTGGAACTGAAATGAGTCTTTGTTTTTTAAAAGTAGACTTATAATTTGTACTTCTACAGAATTATATCCGGATAGTACTACGCACTATACACACAAGGTAAAAAAAAAAATGCAGGAGATTTAAGATAACGGTCCATAAGACGTTCACATGGTTTTCCATTAGCTTATAAAACTAATGGGTGGGACGTCTCTACAGAGCAGAATAAATTCTGAGATTCTTAATTAATTTTTATGTGACTATGCGCCACATAGTCCCAGTGATCGATTAGTATCCCGGCCTCATTGTGCTCCGCTGTATGTTTACGGTTATTAATTAAGGTCATGCTGGCACTATTGCAAGGATTCCATATTGCGGTACCTAAAGAATCTTCCTGTCAGTATAGTACTGGTGATTGTCACTAAATCGTGTTCGACGCACAACGGGCAGGGCAGAGATATAATTTTAGCTGGGTAGTTCGTTGCTGGTCATGTTTTGGTATGTATAGTCAACACGTGTAAACTGTACGTCTGGTGAGCCATCACTCGTACTTTTTCAGGCAGCACTGACCCAGCATGGCTGATGACAGAAACAGTCATGTTCTATATGACATTGAGAAAGTGTTATTATCGTGATGATAACATTGTAAAACAATCCATGTCTTTATACTTTTAAATAAGTTAAATAATATTCATATCTATCATTGAAATACCAGAAGTGTACTTCGTTACACCTCTATGCATTGGCTTTAAGTTTGATATCCCGGACATGTAAGTCTTGCTTCAGATCAACCACTTGATAGCTCTCCTAAACTTACTTGAGTTTAAAGTCATATTCTTAAAACCTCATCTTTTTTCTTATGCTCACCACTGCGTTTTTCCCCTCCTTCCACAGCCATGGTGCGTCACAGTAAGTTGCAGAAACAAGTGCTTGCACTGTACCGTCAGTTACTGCGGGCTGGACAGAACAAGCCTGGCTTTCTGCCCCGCATCCGGACAGAGTTCCGGAAAAATGCGTGCATCCCAAAGAACAATGTTATGCACATCGAGTACCTGTATCGACGCGGCCAGCGGCAACTTGAGCTGATGAAAGATGCTAACACCAAACAGCTCGGTGCTTTTTCCAAGACCTGCGAAGATGACAGGGTGTTACCGGATCCTTAGGAGGTCAACTTTATCACGATAAATGTGTCTGTTATGGGACTTCAGAAGCTCTATACAGACAGAAAGCACCACAACAAAGACAATTTAGTATGTGCCCAGGCAGGAAACCTATGACTAATGAAAATGTTATCTATTTCATAGGTACAGTAATGGCTGGAAGTTCAATGGGCTTGGACTCAAATCAAAGATCTGTGTACACTTTACTAGTATTTTAAATACCTAAAAGTTACGGGGAATGCTAATAAATTGTTTATATATCAAGAATTTCTTTTTAAATCACTAACTTTGTGTTAGAATGTGGGGGAAAATCCTCGACTAAGAAGATATTTGAGCCAAGTCTATCGCAAAAAACACTGAAGATGGGTAAAAGAAAGGTTTAGCTACATATGAATGTTGCAGTGATGTAAGGTCATATTTATAAACATCACGATTAAATACATCAGAGTGTAGTAGAAAGTGACGACAAGGAAGGTATGTAATTTCGTTGCTATTGAACGAGCATGTGGCTGGAGAAGCG
The DNA here is from genome assembly GCA_026777985.1 of Mormyrops attenuatus. Classification (NCBI taxonomy): domain Eukaryota; kingdom Metazoa; phylum Chordata; class Actinopteri; order Osteoglossiformes; family Mormyridae; genus Mormyrops; species Mormyrops attenuatus. Next base: position 9,945,809 of record JAODKC010000039.1, on the reverse strand, counting down.
CTGGGTCCCGGCGTACGCGGCATCCCTCACCAAGATGGCGTCTTTCTCGCCACACAAGTCCGCACGCTGACGTCAGACGTCAGAGCAGACAGGTGAAAGATTGTCAGTCACGCGAGCCTATGACCGCGATCTAGCAGTGCGATTCAAGCCAGCAACCAAGATGGCGGCACAGGAGAGTGGAGCAACTCAGCAACCAAACGTGAGCAATGGCGAGGTAAAAATGAATTAAATGTCAAGACGGAGGCCCTTGTCCTCATAGGGGAAAAACGATGGGTTAGCCTTTTTTCAGTACGAGCCGTGACACACACATTCGATTTTGTAGTCTACCGTTACCTCGGATTGTCATGTTTCCTCTTCAATCAGTGCCGGTCTGACTTGAAAATGACCTCTTGGCTTTAAACGATTTGATATAATTCATAGCCGCTGTTTGCCTTCTAATTATACGTGTGAAATATGTAACACTCCTTTAGTCTAAAACAGATCGATTGAGGATTAGTCTAGCAGGTAAGCTAGACCGCTAACTAGCCTGCTTGCTATCTGGCTAGCCAGCTAGGGGCTGTCTACTTTAAAATCCGTCTTACTTTATTTATAATACCGAGTCGTTCAACATATCAATCAATATGAGTGAAACAGTGAAATGGATGTATTGCCCGTAAAATGAACCACCGTGTAAAGTATTACAGTCGTCATTTGGCTACGGAGTCGAGTCAGTGTAAAAAATGGTGACGGTATCTAGGCGGCATGATAACTGGCCGTCGCCGGTTACCTCGTTTATCACAAACCTACCGATTTCCACAGTCGAACAGGCGAATCCACACCGCTTGATTCTGTAACTAGTTACCAGTGACATGTGAATTAACTTCCGATGTTGGCGTATAACAAACTAGGTGTGTGCGTAGGTTAGACACGCTGCAATTATCTCCACACTTAATATTGTCATTAACTACCTGAACTAGTTGGCTCGAATACGAATCGATGTCTGGGCACCTAGATAACGTCTCCTCCTTTTGCGTGGCGACTAATCTGACCCAGGAACTGCTTGTCAAATAAAAATACAGGAATTATATATCACAATCCGTATCGTTACTGTTAATTATCTGCTGTCACGGACGCCGAGACGGGCAGTCATGTTCTCGGCGGCTGTGTCTTAGGCCGTCGTCACACTCGTCTGTAATGCTCCAGTGAAGTTTAAAAAGACATTTTTTGTGGTGTAACGGGAGTAAAGACCCCGAGTCGCGGGCGACATCACTGCGAAGGCACATTACGTAGGACATGTAACATGGGAGGGGTGTCGGTCGGCGGCGCCGCCACGCGCGTTGCTTCTCCTTCAACTAGTTGCATTTGAGCCGGACCCGCCAACTCGACCGTGACCGAACGGTCGCTGATGTGTGAAAACCCGAATACAGCCACTCAGCCGTTTTTTTTGTGGCCCACAGTCGCGTTTCACGTCGGTTTTGACCCTCACCCCAAATCCCTGTAGGGTCTGCGACTGTTAAGTATGACGGGCAAAAGTTTGACCGTGTCACACGGAAACTAGACAGACCGGTGTCGTCGCCACCATGCTCTGCCTGGCATCACTAGTGATAAATTCGTGAGCATTAAGTCTTTATCCCTTATTGTGCAAGGGTCGGTAACACAAACCAACCTTTACTTAATACTCCTCCACTTATTGCTGTCCTTGGCAGAGTAAGTACAGGCATTAGTAAAGACCGTGACTAAACCTAAGTCTCAGTCCAAGTTTGAATTTCGTACTTTCTAACGCAAGTGTTTTGCTTATTGACCCTTGGTTTTGCTCAGTCATTTGTTGAAAGTTTGGGCTCTAACATCCACTACCCTGCATCATCCCCCTTATTCATTTTAAAACCAGATCTCATTTTTGTGCACCGATGACATTTTGAGTTGGGGTGCCGTCTGTGTGTTGCAGCTGAAGCATTGAATATTCATGACAACATGAAAGAATTAAGCTCAAAACAACCCTGTTAGTCATTAGAGTGTTGATTTTAGAAAATACTATTTGGGTTAAATTAATGAAATGAAAAGGACTGGGGTTGCTTTGGGTGATGTGGAAATGTTGCAGTACTGTAGACTGTAAGGCTTGTGCAAATCCCATTTCTCCTTTGCCTCAGTAGTACTGTGTAGGATAAATATATACCGTGCCTGAGGGAATGGTGCATTAGTGGTGCTTGGACCTGCTTCCGTAGCAGCATAACCGTTTACACCTCACTCTGCTAGATTCAGGAATAGGTTTGGTCAGGCTCTTGTCCAGACTTTTACTGTTTATTAACATGGATTAGGCATTTGTTCCATGCCCTGTAGCCCTAAACACACCCACAGGGTTTGATGTCTTGGTTTTTTTTGTATTTAAACAAACCCCACTGAAGGTATGGCCATCAGGTTAAACATTACCCCAACAGATTTAATTTAAAATCTTGCTATCAAAGGCTTGGTAGGTAGCATATTTCCATTGGGGAAGTTGGCACTTAGGCATGGATCTGCATAATTACCACCTCAGGTGATTTTTTAAAATTTTTTTTTATTTTTTTGGAAACCGATATCAGAGTCTTGATGCTACTTAAGTTACACCTCCTAAAAATGAGCATTTAAGCTCTTTGCTTATTGTGGACTCATATTTGCAAACGGCCCATTTTTTTACTTTAATGGAAATTTGTGTTTTACCCAAGTGAACAAACTGAACATAGATTAAAACGTATATAATTTTGCCCTGATTTTTATGCCTGTCTGTGTGCTGAGTTTTTCCTTTTATGGGTGATAAAACCCTTGTAACTCGATCTTTTAAACCATTTGGAATGGTTACTTTGGAAGCTGACGATACTGACTTTCGCCTCAGTACTGGTCAAGTCTGAGTGGTTTAGTTTGAAACTTATTGTGAGTGATAATCTACTTTTTAGTTTTGGTAGCGGAAATAGAAGTATACTGCTTTTCAGTATTTTTTTTTTTTTCTCTTGTCATATATCTGGTTGTGTTTGTTTAAATCAGACACGGATTGTTAGACTGTTTGTGAACACAGTCGTTGACCTGTTGCCTGTCCACGTTTGATTGCACAGGTGAGCAGTAATGGGTCTGCAGGTGGAGACCAGGCTGTCCAGGCTGCTGGGACTGCACAGGATGCTCAGCCGCAACAACAGCAGCAGCAGCCACCTCCCAATGCCTGGCAGGTCATCAAGGGAGTCCTCTTCAGGTGGGTCCGCCACATATGGTCAGATCAGGACAGTGAGTTCCCCTTCTACCCGCAGCTTTGTGGTTTTTGGACTATAAGGAAACAGGTTTGGGAAGATGCATCAGAAGAATGCGCCCCTACAAGTTATATGCTAAACAAAGTGGAGGCAAGCATTGAAAAGTCGCACCTATCAGGAAAAAAGGATGTTCTTAAATGTTGTAAAATAAATCATAAGAGTATCACTGGAATATTGATCCACTTGTCACTTACTTGCTAGGCAACTTTGAATCCAATTGGTAATTCTTCTCCTTGTGACCTAATTTTGGAAGTGGATTATGTTCATATGAGGTTATTTTTGAGAATGTACCCTTTCATCCTTTCCCACTGTATGTAAGTTCTCTACTGTGGTATTCTCTGCACTGAGAGTCACGTTATGGTATATCCTGAAAGCAGGTTACTTCATGTTTAAATATTTTCACTGATATGAGTCGTATATGGAATTTACAAATCAGAACCTATAAACATAATTTTGTTTTAATTGATTTGTATCAAGTGGTTATTTTATTCTCCAGTTTTTTTGGAAGGCTAGAGATGCTGGAAATAAGATTTTGGTTAAGCAAGCTAAAGTTCTGAACGGCTTTATTTGAAAAAGCCTAAGGTAAATGTTTCATTGGTCGTCCTAAGAGACTATTGACATATTTAGGACTCTGCCGTACTCCCATGTGTGGATACGAGGAGAGTGTTTGGAAGACTCTTCTGGTCAAGTTAATTAGTGTCTGAGGGCTGAATCTCTCACCATGGAGGTGTGTCTGTCCGTCTATGTGTGTGTGTGTTATTGTTGCCATACACTCCCTGGGGGAAGATGTATGATTACACAACTCGCTTGCACGTTCTTGTTTTCTATTGTCGAGCCGTATCAGGACATGCTGCAGTGCTTCAATTGGTCCCATTGTTATTCTCATGGCAGACCAAGACAATGGTGTGTTCTACCCTGGTCCATACCAGGAACCTGTACGGCCATGAACTGGCCACTTTTCCCACGTGTGTCCAATTGGGGGTGGCCTCATAACTCCATCATAAGTCACACTGTCAACTTACGATACCTACACCTCCGTGGGGAGGGTTAAGGAGCACTCCCAACAGGTGTATTGTCACACATCCACCTCATTTCACTTTCATGCTGTGGGTGCATTTGTTGAGAGCTCTCTGCTCGATTTCAATCCACAGCTGTTTAGAAGGAGCAAAGCTCTCGAACTCATTGTGTGAGCATGACCCATTTTGTCTTCTAGGCCTCCAAAATGCCAACCGTTAGTGCTAGTTCAGGTGTATGATACTGGGGTCCCCACTGTCGGATGCATCATGCGCATGCCACTGGGGAAACTCTGCAGCTTTTAACTAGGTCATTCTGACTTTGCATGCTGTACTGTCATGCAGTGGGTGAGACTCACTGCATCTGCAGTTTATATATTTTATTGTGTACTTTTATTATGTTATAAAGGCAGAGTCGGTCTAATTATCTTTCAGCTGAGATTTCTGTAGCAGAACCTACAGTTTTCAATTTCAGATTTCTTATGGCTCTTTGTATTCTATTCTGCTGACTATAATTTGCAAAATAAGGATGCAGATTAAATTCCTTTGGGTTGTACATGGCAAGGGACCACACTACTACTTAGGCTGCTTATAATTTAACTAGTGCTTCTAAATCTAGTAAGCATTCATACACTTAATGTATTGCAGTTTTTATTGGCCTGTTAGTGCTACAGTAGCATCACTTTAATAGACCAATTCCTCCTTTTTTACCTTATCTAAAATAATACACCTCCCCTTAGCCAATGCTACAGTCTGGGTTGCTTACTGTAATTGAAATCCTGCTTAGCTCATTCTTTGTTTGTCTCATTATTGATTAGAGGGATGGTGGGAAAAAAGGATATTTCAGACAGCTTGTGTAGGAAGTTCATTATAAGAAAGCAAGTCATTTTGTTCATGTCTTTTACTGGTGGCTGATGTTAAAAACACCAGCTATGAATGCCGAGTGTTGATTTTTTTCTAAATAAACAATTTACCTGGTTGAGTGCCTCTTAATGAAACAAGCCTGATGCGAATGCACATCCCACTCTCAGCTCAGTCTGGAAAGTTGCCGTGTGCTGATGTTCCCCCCGCACAAACCTGTCACTCTATCGATCCCTGTAGGATCTTCATTATCTGGGCCATCAGCAGCTGGTTCCGTCGGGGCCCGTCCACACCAGACCAGAGTACCCCAGCCGGAGCCCCGCGAGTCCCCAGCCGCAACCTGTTCCCCAAGGACACGCTCATGGTACGCAGACCCGGTTCGCCACGCAGCATGGGCGGCCCTCATTACAGCACCATCGCTTCTCACGCAACACACGTGATACAGAAGTGAAAATAGCCACAACACTTGAAGGGCTGATTTGGAGGTCGTGGGGGTACCTGCATAACTTCTGAAGATATGGATTAGGTTTTGTGGACTTAATTAGTTCTCAACTGCCAGCAGACGCAGCTACGCGGATTAGCGATTACGTTCTCATGAAGTGTCTCCTCTCTCCTTACTCTGTCCAGGACTTGCATGTATACGTCTCCCAGAATGAGATATTCTCAGACTTCAACAATAGTGATGCTCTTTTCTGGAGTCAGCGAGACCTGGTGTACGGAGACTGGACCACGGGGGAAGCTGGGGATGGTTGTTATGAGCACTATGGGGAAATGGACATTCCCGAGGTGAGACTGGGTTTGGAGTAAGTAGCTTTGGGTATCGAGGCAGACTCTCAGTCCTCGCTTTCCAGTCAGTCTGTTTATAGCTCTGTGCTTTTATATATCTATATACTTCTAATGTTTTTCTATAGATTTCTAGTCTATATTTTCTAATGCTTATTCCTCTCCTTGGGATTCAGAAGGTGAAGCAGAATGGTTCCCTGTACATTCATGTCTACTTCACCAAGAGTGGGTTCCACCCAGATCCCAAACGCAAGGGCCAGTACCGGCGCCTGGCCACAGTTCATAGTTCTCGAAGTAAGAGCTCATATCCGAGATGTCTTTGGAAGGCGTACAAACACTATAAACAGACCGCAGAGATACACCACCTTGTATACCGTACCTATGAAGTTACCCTTGTTCATTTGTGTGAGAGCTATGGACATAGCTAGCTTAACAGTACGTAATTCTGCTTTGGTGCGAGAGAGTTTTTCAGTGAAGATTTCTTTAACCCTCCCCCAGTGCTGAACAAGTTCAAACGCAGAAAGTTCCAGAAGACTAAGAACCTTCTCACTGGAGAGACAGAGGCTGACCCTGAGATGATCAAGGTCTGCATATCATTAAGCTTCTAAGTAGATAAATAATTGTATTATGCTGTTAAAACACATGAACTTGAGTGTTTCACCTGGGCTTGTCTTCACAGCGTGCAGAAAGCCATGGGCCTGTGGAGGTGATCTCCCATTGGCACCCAAACCTCACTATCAACATGGTGGATGACCACACCGCTTGGGTGAAGGGCTCTGTGCCCCCACCTCTGGATCAGCGTAAGGCTCACCCCTCATTTCCGCATCATTGCACACTCTGTAGGTGAACTCCCACCAAAAGATTCTTAGCATTGTGGAAGTGCCAGTTGGACACTACATACTTTGGGTTTGTCTGACACTTTGTGGTGTTTCCTTAGACTAACGAAGCTAAATTTGGATCAGCATTACTTACGGACTGTCGGTGATATTAAAAGTTTAAGGGATATTTTAAACACCACACCTCTCAGTCCCAGTCTGTAATTTGTCAACCATAATGTGGGCTATAAGACGGATATTGACGATTGATCCCAATATGGACACACGCAAGCATTGTAAATTTGGTATTTGACGACAGGATGACTCCTTTCTCTCCCTCCCTATCCAGATGTGAAGTTTGATGCAGTCAGTGGGGACTATTACCCTATCGTGTACTTCAACGACTACTGGAACCTGCAGAAGGACTATTTTCCCGTCAATGAGACGCTGCAGAAGCTGCCGTTGCGTCTGTCCTTTTGCCCACTCTCGTTGTGGCGCTGGCAGCTCTATGCTGCACAGAGCACCAAGTCCCCCTGGAACTTCCTGGGAGATGATACCTACGAGCAGTCTGACGAGGACCAGGACTCTGTCAAGGTCAGAGCCTTGGGCCTGTGGAATTAGCTTAGAGTGGAGGGGTTCGCCTGCGCCGCTGCGCTGGGGCGGGTGGGTTTGGGACGTGGGCTCTGTCGGC
>JAODKC010000039.1:9915910-9936789 GCA_026777985.1 Mormyrops attenuatus | reverse complement strand
TTCTGGACGGCCCTGCTGAGAGCCGAGAGACTGATCCAGAACAGCAACTTCAGGAACAGGAGAAGCGAATTGAGATCCATGTCCTGTGAATTTTCCTGCACCATTTCAGTCTCAAGCCACAACTAACCGCAAGTGTGTGAAATGTAAACTTTCTCTGAATATCTCTCTACCTCTTCCCTCAACCCCTAAGAACAGTTTAACAAACTGAAGCATTTACACTTTTTTGAGTCTCCCTCGAGTGTCATCTTGCCCCGGGTCTTGTGCCGTCTTTGGCTGTAGCTCATCGCCACGCTCATTGCCAGTTGCAACATTTCTCACACTTAATGGATTTGGAGTTGAGGGCTCCAGATATATAGCCTGCTAGAAATCTGACAGGCGTCTGCAACACATCGGTGACAGTCCAGTCATGCCTTTGAATTAATAGAGGTTGAGCACTGATTTTTCCAGTGCCAAGTCAATACTGAGTTGCTGGCAAAAGCACAGGGCATCACTAAGATGATGTCTTGAATGAGTCGGCATGATGGATGTGTTTCCAGAAAACTATCGGAGCTTGGTGTAACAGAACCAACAGACATTTTCAGTCTTAACTACTTTCTCTTTCTGGCATTGCTCTACTTATTAGGAAGCCAAAATGTTCCCAAAATACTGACTAAAGTGATGTGGGGGGGTCTTTGAGCTCTCTAGCCCCCATAGTTTCCATGTTGAACATCTACTTGTGAATTTAGGTTTACCCATGTCAAGAAATGTATTAATTTGTTTCATTGCGTGTTCCAAACCGAAAATGCTGTAACCGAAAGGCATACGATGAGTGTCTTCCATCTTTACTTTAAATGTAGACCTGAAATGCTCTTCAACAAAATCTGTTTAAAAATTACAGTACATATCAAATTGGCAAACATCAATTCAGGGCCGGTCACTGCCGATTCCCATCCCGAATTTATACATGTGTATATAATATGAGTGGGTAAGGAGCGTGCACTGATTACAGCGCGTTGCCGCACCCACCTCACGACAAACCACCTCAGGGATGGCAACCTGAGTGCAGCCATGTGCTGGGTGATACCTCAGCACCTTTTTTCTTGGTGGCTGGAGTGCCAATCCTGCAACCAACCCCCCCCCTCCCCCCCCGGACCTCAGAGCCACTACTCCACCCTACATAATTTGAGTGGCGCATATTTTATGCACTATATCTCCGCCAGCCCCAGTTGTGTGTGCGTGTGTATGTATGTATTGTTTTACTGTTGTGCCACAAGTTTTTATATAATAAACTTATTTATGATCCCTGACACCCCTTCCTTTGGTTCTTCAGATGGCTTTTAGGTACCTGTCCTGGCTGCTGTATCCACTGTTTGGCTGCTATGCAGTCTATAGCTTGATATACATGGAGCACAAGGGCTGGTACTCCTGGGTGCTGGGGATGATGTACGGCTTCTTGTTAACCTTTGGTGAGTTACCTCCCTGAAATCTACACGCTCGGTGCTAGAAGCCTGACCGCAAGCAAGTGTTTATTTTTTATTATTTTATACATATAACCCATGAATGTGTTCCGCCCCAGGCTTCATTACGATGACACCACAGCTCTTCATCAACTACAAGATGAAGTCTGTGGCCCACCTCCCATGGAGGATGCTTACCTACAAGGCCCTCAACACCTTCATCGATGACCTGTTTGCCTTCGTCATCAAGATGCCCATGATGTACAGAATAGGCTGCCTGAGAGATGGTGAGTTCGTCATCCTGCACACATCGCAAATTCTTTTAATCCAATGAACATTTTTTCTTTTTCAATGTCTTATCACTCTTATTGCCAAATGCTATGAAGAGTCCCAGATGCATTTTTAAATATTTAACTAGTAGCGACAGTGCTAATGAACCTCAGTCCACCAGTACCAGTGTGATTTTATGTTTTTTTATTTTTTTTATTTTTTTTCTACATATATGTTGAGCCCGTAGGTCAGGGGTGGGGAACCTGTTCCATGAAGGCTGGTGTGGGTGCGGGTTTTTGAGATGGCCTCTCAATCAGCCAATCACAGTGGGTCCCAAGGACTGGAGTTGAGAACCACTGATATTATTGGCTGATTGAGAGGTCATGCCAAAAACCCGCACCGGCCATCTGTGGATCAGGTTCCCCATCCCTGCCGTAGGTATTTACCCTTATCCTCCACAAAATCTGTTTTTGGTTACTCGCCTCGCTAAGGAGTTTCCTGTTTTTTTTTTTTTTTTTTTTTCTTCCCTCTCCCCCAACAGATGTTGTGTTCTTTATCTACTTGTACCAGCGTTGGATCTACAGAGTCGACCCCAACCGCGTTAACGAGTTTGGCACCAGTGGTGTAGACCACGTCAAGGACAGCACAGAGCAGGGGCCTGCGGGCAGTGAGGTCGCAGCCATCTCAGACAAGCCAGAGGGGGAGAAGAAGAACGATTAACTGCACAACACCACCCCTTTTCTCCATCTTTACCTAGAAGCAGTTGAAACCAGGCAGAATTTCTATTCCATAGGCCACTGAAGTGAGGCGGAGTCATTTTGTTCTGTAATGGACACTACAACAAGTTCAGTTAATTTTTCTTCCTCTGGTGCAATCTGCAGCTCTGATCATATTTAATGTAGACTTCCCATTTTTAAAGAAAAGATCCCTTATTTTGCAGTTTAAGTGAAGTAAATGTTGTACTGTATTATGTGTTTTGGATGCGTAAAGTTGGTGTTTTGGAGAGCTGTGTGTGGTCAGTGGGAGAGGGTTGGGGCACTATTTGGCGGGCAGGGGGGGGGGCTGTAGTGCATATCACGGTGCTGTATTTTAAAATACGGCACAAGAAAGACCATGGGCAGTCTCTTATTTTCTCTCTCTCCCTCCAGTCTGGATATCTTGTGACCTTTTCATTCCATGTGTGAGTATTAAGCTTGGGGAAACCTGATTTAACATTGTAGACAGTGCTGTGGGCTGGTAAGTGTGCTGAGCATAAAAAATGGGTGACTGTCCAAACAGTATCTAGAAAAATGAGAGCCCTGAATTGTTTTAATAAACAGTGGTTGATGTCCAAGACACAAAAAGAACAGCCTTGTAGGTATTAATATACATTAGTAATATACTTTTTTCCATTTTTTGTATGTTCTAAAACTGTACAGAATTTCAGCTTGTATTAATAATACTGATGTCAACAGTCTAGCAGTAGCTATTGTGCAACGAGTTGTTTTGCCCTGGACTGCTATTTTTTTATTTTTATTTTCTAATTCTACAGTCTGCAACTGCACTCCAAACAGGGACTGCAGGACCCCACCTTTTGAAGAAGGAGCGAATCCCAGTGACCAATGTTTGTTTGCAAACAAAAATGTTCTCTTGCAGTTTCTTTGTTTTTTTTTTCCCCCACACCTTGTCTATTGTGGAGCGGAAGTACAGTTTAAAGGTTTTATTCTTTGTGTACGAATGTCTGCAAATTAATTTATCAAGAGAAAAAAAGGAAAACTAAACCACGTAACTAGCTGTCCTGCTTCCTGACTATAAAGATCAATGTAATGTAATAGGTTCTGGTAGCTTCTTTTATCGCAATAGTTGTAATAGGGATTCCTCCTCCCTCTGTGGTTGGCAAAAGTTATAAGCACTGGCGAGTGAAAACCCACAACAATGTGGTAGCGTGATTTTAGGGGGAAGCCCTGCATCATGGTTGTGTTTCTGATTTCAGTAAGGGAGACTGAAGAGGGAGTTCCCACTTTATTTTGATGATGTACTCCCAGAATGAACTAAATTGCATTATACCTGGTATAGTCATTCCCAAAGTATTCTGGGTCTGTAAGGTGACAGATTTTGATTGACCTTGTAATTGAACTGGAACCCCTCTCCTTAACTAATAGTGAATTAATCTGAGACACACCATACACTAGAAGTGGTGTTTTTGCGGAGCAAATTTTTCCCATTGCTGTGCTGAAATGCATAGTTAGACCCCAAATGGCAGTTGTTGACTTTCAGGTTATGTAAAGTAAGCAAGGTCTGAGGTACTGACATGGTCTGTGGCTTTCCAAAACTACCAGTGCCGTGCATTGTGGGTAATGCATTAAATAACGTCTGAATGACATCTTGAATGGAAATGCTATCCTCAGAGATGCACTGCTTTGGTTTTTATTGGGAAGATGATTAGTGAGTCAGTTATTTTAGTAGCTTTCCGGTAGGAGGCTTGGTCATAAAAAAAGATGCATATTGTTACCAGAAGATCCAAATGAGGTTTTTCCAGCCTTTGAAGAGTGTGGACGACTACTCTTACTAGGCAGTACCTAGTCTTGCCAGATTCTTGCCTACTTTTTGCTTTTGTAGTATAAGCAGTTCCGTTAAGGCTTATGATAAGTAGTGTTATTCAAGCACTTAATAGAATAGATGTGTTGTACTTTAAATCCATAATTCTGGCTCTGAATAGAAATTTTGGTCCTCAGCCGCTGGTCTAATCCATATAGACACTGTCTGGCAAGAATGTACTACTCAGAGTAAAGGTATAAGGGGCGACCAGCTTTTCCTGATGAGAATCATGTACAGAACTAACAGTAGAAGACTGACTGCAACCCCACGTACCCCAGTGGGTAACTGTTCAGACCCCAGGAACGGAATGCAGACTATTGACTTACTACCTAAAACAGTGGTAGGCAATCTTATCCAGAAAAGGCCATTGTGTGTTTTTGCTGCAACTCCCTAATTAGGTCACTAAGTAGAGGACTGATTGGCTGAAGGGTTCTCACACCTGGGTTTGATCAGCTAACCTAAAGGTTACCCCAAAAACCTGCATTCACTCTCCCATTGTGGATAAGATTGTCCACTCCTGCCCTAAACATACATATTCAGTGGTGTATGAAGGGTAGCTTTCGCTTTTCCCTCACAAGTCCAGGCCAGGTTGTTCGTTTGCAAAATACGATGACATCTTAAGCATGAGGAATGCTGGCTGTCGGCTGATCGTCTGCTCTGCTTTTACTTTTATATTGGTTTCTCTGCCTGCCATGTCATATTCAGGGTAACATCCGGGTCTTTGTACCTGGGCCATAAGAAAAGGAAAATTGTAACAGGTGGCTTAAGACCCCAGATGACTGTAGGACCAGCTGTGGTTGTCACTGTTTATAGTAGAACAAAATCAAAGTCTGAGTGTTTCATAAGGTCAGGGTGTAACTCTTGGGTGCCCAAGACTGTTGGCTATTAAATGGTCAGCACAAATTTGCAGTTGTGTTGCATATCCCGGAATTTCCTGTTTCCTGTCATGATCCTTTCTCACCACAAGATGGTGCTGGAACCACATTCTTATGCTTGGAAGTCCACGTTTCTCCACATACGTTTTAACATTTCTCTGTTCTCTAATGAGTGATGTGCAAATCCAATCTATGCATTTGCATGAGCCCCCCTGCTGGCCACTTGCAGTCTTGACACTGGCGCCGTTCATCTACCAGAAACATGAACGTCTAAAGGTCTCTACATGTCTCTTACAACATTCAGAACTGTGAAGGAACAATCTACACAAATGAATCAAATTAACATCCATTGGATACAAAACTAGAACCACTCAACAACTGTAAACAAAATAACAGTAAGTTCTCACCCCACATGTTTACACTGTGTCGTCGTTTTGCATTTGCTGCAGAGGCAAAATCCACAGGGTGGGTAATTTCAGCATTGTGTGGGAAAACAAGTTCAGAGGTTTGCTCAACATCACCTCCATCACAAAGAGAGCCCAGCAGAGGATCTACTTTCTGAAGCAGTTAAAAATGCTCCATCTCTCTCAGTCTACGATGGTCCAGTTTTACACTGCAATCATTAAAATGGACTGCATTTATATAACGCTTTTCTACTCCTACGAGTACTCAAAGCGCTTAAGTCCATCCTCATCTCCTCCATCACAGTCTGGTTTGGATCATCTTCCACTCAGCAGAGAGAATAATCGACTGTAACCTGCCCTCCCTCCAGACAGTGTACATGACCAGGACCAGGAAAAGATGTAAAATCATTGAGGACCCAACTCACCCTGCTCACCACATCTTTCAAACCTTACCCTCCAGGAGAAGATTCAGGGCAATCAGAACCAAGACCACAAGACACGCCAAGACTTTTTTCGTTTGTATTAGCCTTTTGTAGTGTTTTTCATTACAATCTTCTTCTTTCGGCTGCTCCCACTAGGGGCCGCAACAGCAAATCATCTGTTTCCATTCCTTATTTCCATCTTCCTCTTTCACACCAACCACCTGCATGTCTTCTCTCACCAGGAGGAGGTAGAGCTGGAGGTGGCAGAGTTAAATATGTTACGATTTGCACTGGGGAGTGACAAGGATGGACAGGATTAGGAGTGAGTACGTTAGAGGGACAGCTCAGGTTGGACGGTTTGGAGACAAAGCCAGAGAGGCGAGATTGCATAGGTTTGGACATGTACAGAAGAGAGATGCTCGATATATTGATGAATATTAACTGAATTAATATTAATTGGTATATGATTTGAATGTATTTAGGTCTATGTCATAACATTATAGAACAGTAAAATATTGTAACCATATATAAACATAAAAATGAAAGAGAAATACTCGATATTAACACAACATCACAAGCTAACATCCATTACACTTGTTTTGGTATCAAAATTTGGCTTTGAAATGTTTCTATTTCTATTCTACTGATAGCGTCCCCTTCTTTAGCTGTTTATCATTGTTTTATTAATGACGTTATGTGAAACGTTAGTTAGCCTAATCTAGCCCATTAGGCGTAACTCGACAGAAACCCACCTTTACCATGGCCAGAGTAGCCTAGAATACACTTATATTTAGCATGTTTCGTACAATTATTATTAAGCACACTTAACTGGACATGTCTGTATCATTTAGGTTTATACGTATTAGTACATTGACTCTATCTTTTGTACTTTAAATGGACACAGTACATTTATTAGTAACGGAAAAGTATTGCGAGATCTCACTAAAGTCGATGTTTTTTTTTCAATCACCTATTTTTTTTCACCTCCATGTACCTTCTAGGCCTCCATACCAGGCAGTCTAAACAGGAAATCAGAGGGAGTTACAAATCTGTAAAAGCTGTAAAATGTAACTGTAAAGCACTGCATAAATAACTTATTGGTTTTTAAAATAGTCTTTTGCTTCTTAATATTGGCAATCCAATGTAAGCCATACTTGGAGGACATTGAGGTGAAATGCATCTGGCCCCCCTAACAGAACAACTGGTCCCAGTTTGGCACCCCAGTTGAAATAGTCTATAGAACCTCCACTGTTTTTAGGACATTTTGATTATATTATGCATGTTCAAGTATGCAAGCCATTATATATTTTAAGGTAATTCACTTTAAACTAATGAAGTACAATCCACACTTCTTCACTTGGAAAATTTAACTTGCACACTCAGACATAAGCACTCATTCTTGCCATATAATCCATCATTGTAAAAGGGGTGGTAATAATTAGCTTAAGTCCTTTTAGTGATTAATGTGTTTCATAAATGATTGTGGTATGTGAAAATAAACAGCAAACAGAATCTCTCCAGATCATCCAGGGTCCTTGGCCTTTTCTTGGGCACTCCCGTCTTCAGCTCAGCCCAGAGGTTTTCAATGGGGTTCAGGTCAGGGGAGGCAGGTTTGTAACAGTTCCAGTTGATGTCCACTTTTTTTATAATTGACCAAACAGTTGAAATTGGCAAGTAGCTATCTTTAATACCCATTCCCTGACTTATGAAGGTCAACACACTTCTTCCTCATTTGGTTTGTATGTTCTCTTATCTTCCCCATGTTGATGGATGACTATGGGAATTTGGGATCTGTGTCACCTCATGCTTGTACCACAGTTAATCAGGAAGTCATGGATTACAGCTTGAGTGTTCCTACACACTCCAATCAATTCAAAGATATACAATTTACATGGGAAACACGCTTCCGTTACAAAGTGTTAACAATTTCCAGGGGTGCCAATAATTGTGGCACGTTTTTTTGTTAAAAATTTCTTGATGAAAGATTTATTTTTCTTTGAGAAACCTTCCTATGGTGTTAAAGTTTAAGTTTAAAATGAATGAAAGCACCACAAAAAATTGTGTACTGCATCAGGAACCACTATTTAAACAAAATAAAATAAAAAATCACTAAATTATAAATGCTCTGGTAAAGATTCTATCCACTCTGGTGTTAGGGTTGGCACCAACCAGTTTGTAAGCATAAAATGCATAAAAGGACCACATAAATTTGTGTACTGTGTCAAGGCTTTTTGACTTTGTCAGGAACCTCTATTTAAACAAACAAAAAAATCACTAAATTATAAACGCTCTGGTCAAGACCACCTCTGGTGTTGGGGTCGGCACCGACCCCATTTTAAGTTTAAAATGCATAAAAGCACCACATAAATTTGTGTACTGTATCAGGAACCTCTATTTAAACAAAATTAATAAATAAAAAAAAATCACTAGGCAAGGCATGCCCAGACATGTAAGGCAAGATAAGACCAATTTAGTTTATTTATTTAATTTACTTGAGGCTTATTTTACCATTATTAAGATAATCAAGATAATCAAGAGGTAAGAAACAAATTGGATGATAAATAATTGTTTTGAGGGTATTTGAAGGCTGATTTAAGACACGGGTCGGCACCGACCCGTCTAACATAAGAGATGCGTACAGAAAGCTAACACAGGACGAAGGTTAAATTTATTTCAATGAAAGACAGGACTGTTCTCATTTTTTCGGTGTGAGATGAAGCTACTTCGCCAAAAGTTGGATTTTTTTCTAACCCTTTTTACAAATCTTTACAAGGGGTGCCCATAATTATGGAGGGCACTGTAAGTCTTCGGATATTTCAAAATGTGGCTTTTAAGTACGTCCAGTGGTTGGTTTTAGTGTAACGGGAAGTCTAGTGTCAGTTCCCGTAAAATAGAATTCAGTAGGATTTGAACCTGAGGTCTACGGTCGTAATATTTTCTGCATACCCAGAACCGCATGCAGCCTAAGTAATATCATTTTGCGTTGTTTTACATTCCTCAAAAAGTGTATTTCTCTGAAGCTGTGCATAATATTAATTGGTCTAAAACATTCTTATTTATAAATGTTAATATTAATGGTAGTCTATATAGTCTATTTACAACTACGACGTAAATAGTGTGTACATAATACAGTACAGAAATAATGTTTATGTAGGCATTATTGCAACAGTTATATATGCCGATTCATTGTGTCTGTAGTATAACAAGGAAATCATGACTTCCGTAAATGACATCAAAAGGAGTAACGTCTTTGCGGGGGGGGGGGGGCACTCTGCGTCGCTAGAGACGCACTTAAAGAACAGCATTACAGACCTGCGTAATCTCTGATCGCCGCTTTATGAGACTGCAGTATTTAACAGTGTTAAATCTACGGAATGTTCCAGAGAACCAGCATTAATTTCTGATTTGCTTGAGGTATGATCAGCTCTTCATTAACGTATTATTTTGTGCATTCGGTGATTAGTTATAGCGCACTGCTCAGTTTTCTGGTGTGTGTGTGTGTGTGTGTGTGTGTGTGTATATATATATATATATATATATATATTAGCCACACCCTGGTACAAACAGTTTATATATATACCTTGACGTCTGTATGCAGTCTAATGTTCTGAGATGCGTATCCCTGTAAAAGCCAAGTTAAACATGAGTATCAGGTATTGAGAATGGTCTAGTTTAGGGTGCACACCCTGAAAGGTGAAGTGATGAGATTTTTGGAGGTTACTGCATCAGGGGACCTCACATTCATCTTACAGCCTGTGCCTTTCCTACAGTGGTGGAGTGGGTTCGAGTCTCTGCCATGTCTCCGTGTGTGTGGAGTTTGCATGTTCTCCCCGTGTCGTTGTGGGGTTTCCTCTGGGTTCTCTGCCCCCCCCATAATCCAAAAAAGCATACTAAGGTTAGTTGGAGATTCCAAATTGCCCGTTGGTGTGCGTGAATGATGTGTGAGCGCCCCCTCCTGGGTTATTCCCAGCCTTGCGCCTGTGGTTTTCAGGATAAGCTCTGGAACCCCAAGACTCTGCAGAGCATGTAAAGAAAATGGATGGATGAATTCCACTGTTAGAGTGGTATATCATTTCTTATTGTAATTGTTTTGCCTTCTTAATTTCAGATGGTTTCCTCCCTTTCTTCCGCAGTGAGATTTGATGATGCAGCTCATTTCCCTCGTCAGTTTCATTGTGCTCCTTCCTGCCCTGGTCCTGCCTGAAGTCATCCCACCTCAGATTGCTGCAGTGAGACCCTTTGCCTACTGTAACAAGTTCTTTGCTAAACCAGAAGGAATTGTCACTTTCCCAACAACGTTCAATCAAGAGCAATATAAGCAGATTTGCCAGAAATACAACAAAACATATGAATTTGCCACCTTGTACAACACAGAGGACAGGATTCCTGTGTACTCTGCTTATCTGTACCAAGGAATGAAAACATGCAACCGTAGAAATACCTGGTACATAGAACCTCAGGTAAGTCCGTTTATGTTGTACCTCAAAACAATAAACAAGGCTTGATGTTAATTTACTGCTCTGTTACCTGCATTTAGTTATCATGTTACACACCATAAACAATAGGTAAGGTTTTAATGTTAAAATACTCAATTATTTGCATTTAGTGCATGTCTATCAAATTTCAGATATTTTATTCAGTGAATTATTAGACTGTGTTATGGATGGGCATGGGGAAGGATGGATGGCCCAACTTTTGGCTCACACAAAGGACTAAATACTCAAAAAAAAGAACACAATTAACAAAAGGATGTCAGAAGGGGTCAAAAACAAAGCAGCTAAAAAACAAGAACTAAGGGACGGAGAAACACAGGGAAAACCTTAGCAGGATATCAGCAGCAAACACAGGGCAGCAACGGCCACAAACACACAATGGCCAACTGAGGAAACATGGCGAGAGCAGGTACATGTATACACATAATGAGGGCTTCAACAAGGGACAGGTGTGGGCTATTACAGAACACAAAGGCTAACAAGAAACAGGTGAGCATAATCAAGAATCACTACAGACATAAACACCTGGAAAGACTAGAAACATGGATACAGGACATAACTACAAGCTAAACACAGGCAGGGATAATGAGAGACATGGAAACAAAACAAGGACCTATACTAACAATACAAGAACATATTAGCCAGGAGAAAACAAAACTGATAAACAGTCCAACATAGTTGATACATGGACCAGGGCAGGACAGGGACCAATGCTGACACGATTGCATCAGGGTGAAATTATACAAGTCAGGTTTCTCTGGTCAATTTCAGCATGTGTCTTTTATATTTCTAGCTTCATGACCCTAATGGATCTCCAGAAATGGCCCCTGAGAACAGTGTACAGGGAGCAGGGGAACACCAAGCCCTGAATGAAGATTATGAACATTCAGGTTATGACAGAGGCCACCTGTACCCCGTCTTCCACACTTTTGAGCAGTGTACCGCAAATGCCACGTTCACTCTGACCAACGCAGCCCCCCAAAGTCCATATTTCAATCGGGTCAAATGGTTCAATGATGTCGAGAGGGCAACAAAAAACTTCTTAGTTGACAACTGCATTCCTGGATTTGCTTATGTCGTTACAGGGGTTGTGCCAGGAACAGAAAAGTTAAATAATAGGGTGATTATACCATCTTTTTTCTGGAGTGCCTACTGCTGTCTAGATAAAAATTCAGGGAAGCCAACTCACTCTGCGGGTTTCATCAGTCCTAACAAAAAAGTAGACAACATCCCAAACATTACTGTGGCACAACTGGACCATATATTGAGTGACCAGAACCATTATGGCATTCATTTTTCTGTGTTTCGAAACCGTTGCTGATACAGAAACACATCAGTGCTGATCAATGAAAGAGTATTCGAATCCCCCACCAATCCCTTTTTTTGCTTGCCTGTTTCCTGATAAAGCTTATGTAACCTCCCCAGCACTTACCCGGTAGACAGACGGTCACGGGGGGCCTTCAGCCTGTCCCAGGCAGCGTGGGATCACCCTGGGCGGCCTTTGACTACTCTGCCGCATGTCACTAGTTAAGCTAGTTATTCTGCAGTCAGACCTCTGCTAAAAAGCAATCATATACTATATGTATAACTCTCTTGCCAAATAAAGCTAAAGCAATACTGTGTGGTGTTTTATTATGTATCCAGATGTGATTTGGTTAAAAAAATCATGCTTGTATGCTACAGAATAATAATGAATTTGCCAGCCACTGAACTTTGCCCAGGATAAGTGGTTGGCAGATGGATGGATAGATGAGGCTGGATGGTGACAGGGGTGTAAATGCAGGTAAAGAAATGTGTACATGTGTGTAAGTGAAACACATTGTTTGTGAATCACAAACTGTTATTTATTATGTGTATAAATAAATCCATCTTGCAACCGATTATTTAGGACAGGGTCACAGATTCCACACACTGGATGAGATGCCAGTACATGGCAGGGCACACACACACACACACAAACACACACACACACACAAAGAGATGCCAGTCCATCGCAGGGCATGCACACACACACACAAAGAGATGCCAGTCCATCGCAGGGCATGCACACACACACACACATACACACACACACACACACAAAGAGAGGCCAGGTCATTTTAAAGATATCTGGTTGTCAGCTGATTGTGTGGCACAAATGGAGCGTATACTGAGTGACCAGAACCATAAAAATGCTTCTTTGTGCAGTTAAACTGCTCCACCAACCCACTGTCCTGAGGAGTTTGCTACTGTATGTTACATTGTTACATTACCAGTAGTCCTATTGCTTTGTAACACAGAAATCCTAGCTGGTGTGGCCTCCTGCAATAATAATAGTAATTTGGAAATCGCCCTGCCCGCACTCCCTATTGAGACCAAAAGTCAAAGTGCTATCCGAAGCAAATCAGCTACCAAAGACTGAACAGTCAGGCTGCCACAAGGTAAGATGACCAAGTCATTCATCTCCGTCTTCTGGTTCCTGCCCATTTATCTTGTGGTTCCTGCTTGGCTGTGATCAAACATGGTCTACTGTCTTAGACTCTGTGAAAAGGCTGGTATCACTTAAAAGTTTGGAAGGTCGAGAAGGGTGTGTGTAACATCCAAAGCACCAGAGAACAGCACCAGGAAATAAACTCCTTCTTCCCAAAGTGAGCGCCTCTGGTCTGGCTCATTGCTTAAGGCTGAAACAACGGAATCTTACAAGATGTAGGGAGTGGAGCAGCTCATCTTCTTCTGAAGGTGCTGGCATAGCTCCTCCATCACTGCCGGCTCAAAGTTCTGACCCAGGCTACTGTGTAGCTCCTCAAGGGCCCCAAAGCTGCAGAACATCTCCTCCACCAGTTTGGTTGCTGTGCTGGCCGCGCACAGGTCCGGCACTGTTTACACCTCTGGCTACTTCGAGAAGCAGTTCACTGTCATGAGCACGCAGTGGCTTCCAGACTCAGTGGTGGGGAATGGCCCCAGTATATCCACCATGGTGTATTTCCACTAAAGACCAGTATGAAGGGGCCGAAGGGGGCCCTGGAATGGTCGTGGGTCGCCGTCTGAGGACATGGCTGGGGACAGTACCCTCCCAGCAGCAGTAGAGGAGGCCGTCACGCTCTACCGGGCTGGCCCACTGGGAACAATAAGCCCTCATTATGGGCCTGAGAGACTGATTTCCTGCCGTTTAGGCCTCTGTCCCTGCCAGAGCCAGTAAGCAGTTATGAAAGCCCTGGGTCTGCTTCCTGGGCCTTCCGTATCTCAGACAGGTCGAGGGCTGGACTTCCACTTGCTGATCTGCTGGGAGGTATGGGTGCTCCTGCCTGGGCCAGTGCTGCTGCATCCTCAGGTCTTGCTGCTGATGTGGTAATGGGGGTCACCACTGGCGGAGTCTGGGCCTGACTTGAGGTATCCTTTGCTGGGGCAGCTTTCATTACCCTCAGCACTAGGGACTCAGCACCTGTGGGAGGACAGGAGAGTGACTCTATCTGAGTCGGGGTTACCCGTATGGGATAGGGGATGGGTTGAGCTGTCTTGACACTTTGACTTGACTTGCAGATGATAGTTAAACACATTTATTTTCGCACAACTGCCAGAGAACTGCCAGTGGCACGGACAGGGGAAGTCACCAGTACACGCACTGAACATCATCGGGAGGGTTACAAACACACCACAGTAGGGGAAGCACTTCATGAGAACGCGACACACATTCACTGAGATAACTACACATCATGGACATTATTTACACGAGGACGACTTAGTAAAATAACATAATCATGAGGACATAGCGATTCCCAACAGTGGACGAACAGCGTGGTGTCCTGGCTGCAGCCGGGCCAGTAGAAGCTGCTCCACAATTTCCCAAGTGTCTTTACCACCCCGAGGTGCCCGGCTTCTGTGTGAAGCTATTACAGTATTCAGAATGTATGCTCCGGAGAACAAGCAGGGAATAGAAATTAAATCTCAAGTGACAACTAGAGATGGTGAACTGGAAAAAAATATCTTTTAAAAAATAAATGTTACTTTTAAAGCTATTTAGACTGAAATTAATGTCAATGTAACTATAGTCTCCTGCTCCCCGGTCGCCCAGAGGAGGATGGGGTCCCCTTCCGAGTCTAGGTTCCTCTCAATGTTTCTTCCTGCTAGAGGGAGTTTTTCCTTGCCACTGTGGCCTCAGGCTTGCTTGGTGGGGGTTCGGGCCGGTTATATGTAAAGTGCTTTGTGACAATGACCGTTGTTAAAAGCTATATAAATAAAATCGAATTGAATTGAATTAACCTCATTGCATTGCTAACAACCATACATCATACATCTCCAGGCTATTAGGGGTCGGATACTTATTCAACAGCAGATTTCACTGATATGTTCTTTATCGTTGTTGCATCATTTGATTTTCAGAATTGTTTTTAGTTCAAATTTATTGTCCAAGATGCCTTCTTTTATATGTAACAGTATGAAACTAAAGATGCATTTTCAAAGAAAAATATTACAGGAAATGTAAAATTTGTCTGAGGGGTCAAATACTTGTATTTGTTGTAAATAATGTGTGCACCCACCATGCAGTGTGTAAGTAGTCAGGGCAGCTATCATGGTGGGTAATGTATGTGAGTGGTTGGTATATGTCACTAAAAGCCATTTTAAAAAAAAAATCCTGTGCTGGTCTGTGTCTCATTATTAACGTGCTGTGACCATGTCTGGCATTCAGGCCACAATATTGTTGCAAAATATGCAGAAATTTAGATGACTTTTCAACACATTTATTTCGGACAACTGTGAGAGAGTAGCAGCACAGACGGGAAGTCACCATTACACACACTGAACACTATCAGGGTGGGTAATTACAAAACCACCACAGTAGTGGACCACAGTAGGGGAAGCACTTCATGAGAACGCGACACACTTACATTCACTGACATAACTACACACCACAGTCAATATTTACACAAGGATAATTTAGTAAAATAATCCATAGCCATGAGGACATAGTGATTCCCACAGTTCAAATAATAGTTGACTTATACATTTGAGCACCAGGTTGTTGCTGTGTTTTTATGAACATTTTATTTGTTACATTGGTTAGATTTCTGTTAGAGATTGTGAATTAATAAATTGAATTCTTTTTATGTCTTTGGACCTCGAGTTATTCATTTAGGCCTTAGTCTGTGGGTCCAGTGCGGAAACCTCCCCCTCCTCAGGCCACCTCCCTGCCTGCACCAGTCCCTCACTCGGGGCAGCACTGGGTTGCTCGCCTGCTCCGCACAGTGGTAGCAACGGTGGTCATCCAGCTGGTGCTGGACCTCAAAGTCGTACCCCTGGGAGTGCCTCCAGTGAATGTGCCAGCTGTCCTTCAGGCTTACAGAAGCTCAGTAACCAGGCAAGGGACATGTGATCAGCGTCCAGCTCGAAGCGCCATCCACAAAGATACGGACAGAATTGACGACAGGCCTGCACAATCGGCAGGGTCACGCAGTAATTCTGCTTCCTCGTTGCAGGCGTTGGTGTCAAGGACAAAGGGCAGCGCAGGATCAGGGTACGTCAGCAACGGGGCTTCTGTAAGTGCAGTCCTCAGGTGGCTAAAAGTGGCGGCAAAATCTCTGGTCACCTCGAAGGACAGCCCCTTCTCAGTGAGTGGGTTGGTGACACTAGCAAAGTCCCATACAAACCTGAAGCGAGACCCAGGAAGCTGCAGAGCTCCACAACACTGCGCAGGATGGACCAGTCTCTGACCACAGTGATCTTCACTGGGTCCACCGCCATGCCCTCACCGCTCATTATGTGACCCAGGAGGGAGGCGTAGGCGAGCCTTCCGGATTGCAGTGAAGAAGGTGCGCAGGTTATTTAGCGCATCGTCAAAATCGGTAGTGTGGGTGAGCAGGTCATCAAGGTCGATGACACACTGGGTAAGAAGGATGTGGGGAGGTGGCTGGGGCATTGCAAAGCCCGAACGGCATCAACATGAAATGCCGTAGACCAAGACTGATGGTGAACGCGGCCTTAGGTAGGGCATCTGGCGCCATTTTGATCTGGCAGTATCCACTAGGCTAGGGACTCAGATGGACTTGGCAAGGTTTTTTTGAACAATGTGCCATTATGCATATCTACTGTCCATTTGTCTCAGAAAAGCTTACGTATCCTTCCAAGCCGGTACTCAGTACACAGGCTTCCAAATACATGTGAAATAGGGGGCCATACAGTCATGTCCGCTCGTGTGTTTGTTTTTGAAAAACCCAGATGCATATAATGTAGACTTTAAGCATAAGCAGAGTTTGATGTTTGCGTTTGGGGGGGGGGGTGGGGGGTGGGGGCAAAAAAACCTGCATCTTGCTTACCTTATGTGTTAATGCACGTATCTGATGCGCACATAACCCATTATTTGACCACCTACAACCTAACCAGCAGAGGGCGTATGCAAAGATGCAAAGTCCCAGCACAGAACATGTCCAATGCTGGTCTTGCCAATGAATTCCAATTCTGACTCGACCCTCTGCCTCCCCCCAAACTTCGCCCATGGCTTTAAGCTTTCCCAATTTGTTTAAATTATTTCTAGGTCATTTTTGTCCATGATCACTGCATCATCACTGCATTTCAAAAGTTACCTAGGCATAAACACGCATGGTCTCTGTAGTTCCATGATGAGTAGATGGTCACGGGAACCTGAACCCTCTCCAAGACAGTTTGGGATTACAGTGGGGCCCCAGTTGTGGTAGACATTTCCATCTAGTGGCAGAGTCGTGCATCGACATTGGGCACGCATAATTACGGGTATTCGTTGTTGTTGCAGCTTGAAAACGGCGAAAACGTGTCCACGTGCTCGCCTACGTTACGCCATTGACACAGTACACATCTGTAAGTTGAATGTCATACAATTTAGTTAATATCTCATAGCTTTCCTTTGGATGTGTTTGTCATCTTCTATAAAGATTTAGACGGCTGAGTTATAGCTATTAAGGAGTGACTAGCACTGTGTGCACGTAGAAGCGGCGTGCCAAATCTTTGTTTATCTGTTGAAGAAGTAGCCTAATGGCAAATTACTGAATCTATTGTTTATCTGTTTATTATGATTGGAGTAATGTGTGCAGTTTACATGTATGCACAGTACAATAGCTATGTTAATTGAAGCACATCTTTATTTGTTTGTATTTGCAGTTTTATATATGCAGTTGATGGGGGTTTCCAGTAAACGCTCTCAGAAACGCGTCAGTGTCCTGAGCACTTACAGGACCCGTGTTTAGCTCGATGTCCAGGCTGTGTAGAGCCGCACAGCTGACGGCAGAAGAGCGACCCACAACAGTCTCCGCATGATGCTGCTGATTCTCTTACAGGAAAACGAAAGAAACACACCACTACGCCTGCTGTGTCAGGCTACAGTGCTACTCCCTTTTGGTTATAATAATATGCTAAATTATGCATATTATATGCTATATTCAACAACAAAAACAAATGAAGGATTGTGATGTATAAAACGCTGAAAAAATGTAAAACTTAAATTGAATTTGTAATTTAAAGTCAGGTTCCCTTTTCAAGCGGCGTTTCCGGTTTTTTGTACCGCTCTGGCATGTAAATACTGCTACTTAATCACGTGTCTTTTGGGAAGCGCTCATCGTCGGGATATTATCGACCAGTAGATGGCAGTCTTATTACGTGTTATTTTCACGTGTTGCACTTTAGATTAAGAATATATGCATTTAATAAAAGCACATTCTGTAATCGATATATATTACCTAAAAGAAATTGTCATTTTCGTTCAGTTATTATACAAACGACGGCTACCATGAACCATTTACTTTAAATCTGACATTTTTAATTTCAATATTGACCGTTTTATTCCATTTCCATTGTTTTTTTCTTAATTTTATTCTTTTCTTTACTATTTTATAATTACTACGACCAAATATAATTGAACTACGTTAAGAGTTAGCAGGTCCCAGTACCCTGACCAGGAATAGCGGTTAGAAGATGGTTGGACTTAATGTAGATTGTACAGCTAATAGTGCCCTCTATGGATGTAATGTAGCATTGCACCTTAGGGTGATGCAACGCATAGAAACTCGTGTTTGTCTTGCCTGTCTTCGAACAAGAGGCGGTAAGATTTTCCTAATCTTAAAAATTGTGCCCATCCGCAACAGGAAACACTAACAAGATCCAGAGATGTATGTTAAACCGGACCCCGAAACACAAATCGCTGAGCAGGCATAAAAAGTAGACATTTATAATTAGAACTCAATTACTTTACAAATTCTATTGAATCTTACACCTGACAGCGCTATTGAATTATAGGTTACGTTAGCTGATAGTGTCAGTTATGTAATAAAATTTACATCCTGGTTTTACAGCTCGCTTTTCCAGATGTGACGTCACATTAGGTATCAGAAATAAGCTAAATGTGATTTATTACTACTTACCAAATTTCGGATCTTACTTTCCCACAAGACCTACATTTACTATATTAAGCATAGTAAGTATATGCTTCCCAAAATGCTTAGTAAATTTGTATGCACATAGTGCGTCGTATTCTGTTTAGGCTGGGTTGCTATGAAGACGCGTACTGGGGGTTTCCCAAACACTGACGTAAGGGAATTTCCACATTTCTACACCAATATTCAGCAGAGATCTATAGCTTACAACGATAGTGGGAGTGTACTTTAAACAAACGAAAATCCGCCGTGCTTGAGGCGCACTTCACATTTACTTCAGTCTGAGTTCAGCACTTAGCGGTCCGACATCATCAGGGACCAGGAACGATAACTAGCTTGCGGCAAAAAACCTACGTTAAAATTAGCTGTGGATGAATAGTGAAACAAGTTTAAGTTAATTCCAACAACGCCGACGTTTGTTTTGGATCCATTTGTATAATGCAAATCCAGACATAAAAGTGCGTCGCGACAGCATCTCAAACCACCAAGAATCGGTAGATATCTGTAAAGCAATAAAATGAATTTTAATATTTGAAAAGGGGCTTCTTAATGTACGATGAGAAATGGGCTCCACGGACACAACGCACGAATACCTAGGTACGTTTTCTTTTAAAGCCAAGCTATCAACTTGAACTGTAAAGCATGCGATGTCGCAGTATTAACACTGCTATATAATAATGTTATTTTATTAATTAAATATGTTAATTTGTGGTTTGGAACTGAAAGCAATAGCATCAGTATTTGTTTGCACATGTGTACAGTATTTAGTTTAGCTTTAACTGTAAAGCGGACACGGCCTACCTCGCGACGGGTTGAGACGTCGCCTTATCTAAGCTGAGTGTCGGCGACGAGCTGCGGAGTCGAGCATGCGCTCTCTCTCCTCGCCTGGCGCGAGACGGAGCAGTGCCGCAGTTAAAGGCAGAGATGCCGCGTGGGGAGGTTCCGCGTGGGGAGACGCCCTTAAGCTGGCACGCGCTCGGTGCGTGAGCGTCTGTAGGTCAGAGTCCGTCATTTTTCTGCTATTTAACTTAAGTTGTCAACAGCGTGATATAATGCCGTCATTGTTTGGCCAGGTCCCCTTGGCGAGGGGCTGAGTTACGGTGCAGAAGCTGCTCGCGCTTGGTTGAGGGACAGGGTCAAAATTCAGTTAAATTTGGCTTAATCCTGCGTCGCGTGATTTCTAAGATCTGTTACGTTGGTGTTATTTGGTTGTATAATAGTGTCATATACAGCCAGTTTATTTGCTGTTTTTGTTAGTTTAATTTCCATTTTCCTGCATATAACCAAGATCTGAGTGCTTTATTAATGCATTAAGTATGTGCTTTCAGCATTCCTTTTATATATTACATTTAAGCAGCATATAGCACAGTCATGGAAACTTGATGTTTGCATGTACAAAGTATTAAATGACCAGTCGATCTTAATTACTTCTGACAAATGCTTCTGCAGTGAAGTAACTGCACAATCAGTTCATTCAATTATAAGTCTCCTAGTACAGAAGTTAGCTAGGCAACACATTTAACAACAATGCTACATACTCCGTTATAGAATGAAAATGTAAGGCATGTCTATGTTAAGAAACTCCAAAAAAGTACTTTTATTTTCAGTGTGAAGGAAAAAATAATAATTTCTGAAGTAATTGCAGGTTATTTCATTTTCTAGTAACGTTTAAATCATCATTGAATGTTACCTTGTATATTTTATAATATATATAAATGAAATGTGGCTTTATTCCTTGCAGATCTAATTGATGAATTTTTGTTGGAAGAAAAAATGTCAGCTACCCCAGTGCTGCCCAGATCACCTCAGCTACCTCCGACCTCCAGGCTTTACCAGCTGAACTCAGCAGCTCCAGCTCGGGAACGGCGTGCCCAGCCAGTACTAGTGCCCAGAGGAACGGGTCCCCAAGTGAGTCTTGGGGGGGGGGCGGGGGGGGCGGGGGGGGGGGGGGGGGGGGGGGGGTGGGGGGGGGGCGGGGGGGGGGGGGGGGGGGGGGGGGGGTGGGGTGTGGGTGTGGGGTGGGGGGG
>JAODKC010000039.1:9900894-9915900 GCA_026777985.1 Mormyrops attenuatus | reverse complement strand
ATCTGTCACTAAATGAATAACTGAAAACAGAAATGCAGGGCAGCAGCACAGTACAACAGCAGACTGTGTCCATGTTATGCTGTTTATGGTTTAATGGCTGTAGCTTTCAGTCTGGGTGGGTAGCAGTGGTCTGGATTTCGTTTGCCTGCTGATAGGTCGCACTCAACATTGGCTTAATCATTAATGAGATGTCAGTTACAAATTCAAAAGATAGGCAGTCGTGCCTTTGGCGTAGTTTGTGAGAATCTGCTTGTTTGAGGATGGTTATTACTGCATGGTGACAGTATTGGTGGTACTGTTTGTAAATGGAATATGGATTTGAGAATTTTAGCATGGATTAGATAAGTATTGATCGTAGTATGATGGACAACCACTTGCATGATTCAGCCCACTTTGAGTTTTTGGCAACAGATTTAAAATATTAGCAAAAGATCCTGGCTGGAAGTACTTTTAAGGGCAGTAGTTTCTGCTGGATGGGGGGTTGGTCACAGAGGTGGTATGACAGTTTGTAATTTGATTCCTACTTTCGCTCTTTTCTTAACGGTATTCTATAACTGACTTTGGCCTTCATGACAAAACTTACTGCATACTCGGTCACACCCCCAGCTCCACAACAAGCCCCATGATTGGTTGGGTATCTCGGAAGTGAGTCAACTTCCTTGTCTTAAGTCATGCTCTTATTGGCTGCCTCAGCCTGCCTTTGTGTCGATGCCTTCCGCTTGCTCCCGGGCATGCTCGGACACAAACACACATTCGCATAGACACAAGCGCGCGCATGCACAAACACAGACGTAAACCCTGCGGTGAAAGACCATATATATCTTTCAGCTTTAACTCAAGTAGGACCGGAGTCTGTTTATCCTTTTCATGGCGACTTAATGGTAGAATATTTGGAAAAGCTGCAAGTATTGCCAGAGTTTGGGAGGAAGAAGTAAAGAGAAACCTTTTTTTGTTTTGTTAGATGTAGACTGCTACGTTTTTTTTTTTTTTCCCTTCCCTCTTTGTTTTGAAAAAGGCATCTTCCGGTTGTTTGGGCTTTTGTAGCTGGCCGCTGTCGGGTTGCAAGTAATAAGGTATGTGATCAGCCCGAATCGAGTGGGAGGGTGTGTTTGGTTTGCTTTCAGCACTGGGAAGCAACCTTTTAGCGTGGTCTGCTCTGTGACGGCGCCTTATCCAGAATTTTACAGCAAACAAAGGCAGAGATGAAACTGGCAGGGGACGGAAGCATGGTGAGGTCTGTGTAAGACTGTAGGAAGGAAGTCTGATACACAGCGTAGTGTAAGGGCAGGTCGAGGTGAGATGCATTTGGGTCAGACAAGGACACGTGAATCTATGGAGAGACGCAAGAAAAATACACACCCATTGCCTGTTTAAGGAAATACTCAACTTTTTTTCCCAGTGTGCCTTAAAATCTGTAGAAATACGAATGTACCTTTTCTTTGTTTTTAATTGAATGCTTCCAGTAGGCAGATGTTAACAAAGGGTCTGCTTTTGCTAACTTTAGAAATTACATTGCATTTAGCATTTGTAGTTTTGTAGATGTACTGTAGAAACTGTTTCACAATATGGTTCCTGCTTTTAATGTACTTAGTAAATGTTTTCGTGTGAGTATGTGTAGACACATAAATGTGATTTGTAGAAATATTTCAAATATATTACTTTCTGTTGGATATGTTAGCATATAGCTTCCCTGCATAGTCCTTGGTTTTACTGAATGGAGGGAGAAATGTACAAAAGTAAGAAAAGTATTAGTAAATGTATGGAATGCTTGTACACTACTTTTTACTATACTTCGATTTCAGTATATGCAGAATTGTGGATTCAGCACATTGATGGTTATTGATTACAGTGACTGTTTAGGATCCTGACCTTGTTCTCTTCACTCTTTACTGTTGGTTGTCATATGTCACTGTAAGCATCATGCCAGACAGATTCCTTGTAAGTGTAAGCTGACATGGCTTGTAATAGCCCACATTCTGAAAATTCTTTACATCTGTTCCTCCGCAGCCGATGTTTCCAGTTCGCCAGTCCAGTCCAAACGCCATGGCCTCTCCCATTTCCAAACATGGAAGCTCATCCTCTGTGGTCCAGGCGTCAGTGCCCAACAGGATGGGGGCTGTCCAAGGAGGCACCGATCATCTGGAGAAGTTCCTGGAGATACCAAAGTGTGTCATCGTGGAGCAGCCCAAAGAGCGGGGCATGCGGTTCCGCTACGAGTGTGAGGGGAGGTCGGCTGGCAGCATTCTGGGGGCCGGTAGCACGGAAGCTAACAAGTCCCTCCCAGCGATTGAGGTCAGAACGTAGAATGATTCATTATTAATAGCATTTCACTCATATCTAGAATGCTGCATCTCGCCTGCGTAACACACATCTATTATCTATTATGATTTGCATTCTTCTATAGATGTTTAAAAATAGTTTTTTCCAGACCATTTGCATTGTTTTGCAAATATTTTGTGCTATAACTCAATAGAGTCACACGGGTGGGAAGTACAGAGAAGTGGGAGATTTAACTGAAGGATTTACAGTACAATGTTAGCGCCATTAGGCTGAACAGGAGGTTTCTGTTTAGAAGCTTGTTTGGAATTGGGGTTGCAGGGGGTTTGGGGCAAACTGGAATGTACCATCGATCCCACTGCAAAAGGGGGTTCCCTGTGTGGTTTGGGTTGACGCTTGTGAAGCATTGCTTTATTCATTCTAAACAAGTGTGCATGGAAAATGTGTGTACAACTGCTACAGAAAGTCCCTCAAGGACAGGTCCTTGCCAGAGACTGGGGATTACCCCCTGAGCGCAACTCCCGTATTACAAATATAGTGAAGCATGCCTCAAGGCTGCTCACTGCCTTTACCATGTATGGAGCACTCATTTACTCATTGCTTTCCAGTTTCTAGGTAAACCTTACAGCGTCATAATTATAGAACAACGCCAAAGCAGTGTGCCTATGAAACTTGCATGTTATGCTACTGGCTTTTAGCATAATCAGTCATACTTTCTGTTGTACTCCCTCATGACAACTGGAACAAAGGGATGACATCTCTGCTTCTTTCTCTGCTGCTTTATCGCACCAGATCCGGGGCAACTTGAGGCAAGTGAAGAAGGCGAAGGTCACCGTGTCGCTGGTGACTAAGGATATCCCTCACCGGCCACATCCCCATAGTCTCGTGGGTAAAGACTGCAACGATGGCATATGCGTTGTCAACCTCAACCTCCGCACCCACCCAAAGCACAGGTGCACCGCCCTTCCTTTGACTTTATATCTTCTCTAACACATTTTACCCTTCCGAAATTCACTGTATAGCGCGCCCCTACAGATATTCAGATATTTCCATGTTCTTTTTCTCTTTAGCTCATGCACAATGCAGGACTTTTGTCATTAATGTTGCGTCTTATTCCTTTTATGACTTGTCCAGCTTTGCCAATTTGGGGATCCAGTGTGTTAGGCGGAAGGAACTGGATGCTGCCCTGGAGAGACGAAGGAAACAGAAGATTGACCCATTTAATAGTCAGTGAGCCGCCATTTATAAACACATAAGACGCGTGATAATGACTAGAGTGCAGGGGGAGGGGCTTGTATGTACCTATGAAAAAAAACGTACATATAATTCAGTAACACGCAATATTGGACTGCAGCCCTTAAAGTATGAGGGTTTTTCTGATGATGTGTGTCCCGTTTTGACCCGTCAAAGTCACAGAGTGCAGCTCGATAGAGGGAACTGCTTTAAATTCTTCTTCCTCAATTTTATCATCAGCTTCAATGTGAAATATATCTGCAGAATATCAGCCAAGTTATTGAACTGAAAAGAAGCTTTTATTGTTTTCAAACTTCAGCAGCGATAGGGAGAGTGTGTTCCATTCCTAACCAGTTTTTTCTTAAAACCAGACTAAAATGTTGAGTTAATCCAAGCGCATTTAAATTCACGTTAGCGGTTGTATGTCCTCATGAAACAGATTTTCTATGTGACAGAAAACAGCTCTTAATGGCTTAATCTGGGTTTCAAGTGCTGCTAATCATTGATACTGGTCAGGCAATAGTTATTAAGTAACCGAATAGTAGAAGTCCAACTGGGAAGTTGTGCTCACTTCCATTTTCCGTAGGTCACTACTGTGTATTTGTTAGACTCTAGCAGTATGAACAATGTGTGGAATCTGGTTTATTTGTGTGAAGAACAGCTATCATACCTGGTATAGTATTCAGCAACACTGTGCAGCGGGAATTTTTGCTATCACAAAAACTATAACATAGGTACAGTTTACAGTAGATGAACCGATAAATAACAATGCGCTATACAGTATGTAAATATAGACTAGACCAGGGGTGGACAGTCTTATCCGGAAAAGCCTAGTGTATTCAGCTTTTTGCTGCACCTCCCTAATGAGATTACTAATTAGAGGACTGATTGGCTGAAGAGTCCTTGCACTTGGGTTTGAACAGCTGACCTAAAGGTTATCCCAAAAACCTGCATACACATCAGCCCTTTGCATATAGAACTGGCCACCTCTGATCTAGACAATGCAATTTATACATCTTCTTAGCCCAGTGAATACACTGGAGTAAACAAAGGACAGTAACTATAAGCTAATTCAGTTGCGTGTCTGGAAAATTAAAGTGATCAGACTTTTTGTGTACCCTAGGTGCTAGTATCAATTAGCATGTTGCATCACTGTTCAAATGCTGATATGTATCTTAAACGACATACATTACGGCTGTTTTGGCACAGCAGTCATTCTCAGATCTAGTAGCAGGGATTGGTACAGCCTGAAAAACTGGTTCTAAAAAGATGAATGCATGGCTAAGGAGTCTGACACACACCTAATCAAAACCGCTCCCAAATTGCTCTCCGCATGTCATCCTTTCCATAACATACGGCCACACAGCCAGTTAATTTTCTGATATTAAACATACAGTTTCATTTCTGCCTAAATTATGCTTACATTTCATGTTTACAGAAGCAGTAATTTCAGGAGTCACATTTTTTATTTTATTCTTACAGAAACATAACAGTCAAGGATGCAACTAAAGTGTGACATTCAATAAAACAGTCTGGATAATACAGATATTACTGGACACTTTGAAGCTTTATTCCAGTTGTTGGTTTCATTGTGAGTCAAACTCGATGAAATGAAAGTAGACAGTAAGGACTGCGGACAAATTGGGTCAAAAAAAGCAAACGTATAACATGACAAAACAGGCAGCATGGGGGGGTGTTGGCAGGGATGTAAGACCGCCATATTGTTCCTATGGTAAGTGCTAGTGAGGTTTCATACTGACATGGTTTTGGTCTTTCTACTCAACCCCAGCTGACCACTCAAAGAGCATAGAAGACATCGACATGAATGTGGTGAGGCTCTGCTTCCAGTGCGAGCTGGAGAAGGAGGATGGCGAGAAGATTCAGCTCAGTCCTGTGGTGTCCAACCCCATCTACGACAAGAGTAAGCGTCCCCCCCCCCCGAAGCCCCATCTACTTGAAAGCATACCGCCAACAGCGGTGCAGGGTATAAGAATTGCTCAACAACACAGCTATTGGAACGCTGTTATCTTCTCTTCAGCAATGTGTAACTGAAGCCCCATCAAAGTGCAAGTGTGAATATCTTTCGTCTCGTAACTAGCTGCGAGCATCAGCACGACTGTATGACACTTTTCGTACTTTTTTCATTGAGTTATTTTCTTTTTCAAAGGAAAAACATACCACAAGAGCCCAAAACCTAGCTTAGACAACAAAACACTATTCTCTTTTGACTCTGTCATAGTGTCATAATAGTTATCAATTTTCACAACAGCTCATTCTTCTCGAATTCCGCGGCGTGGCTCATTTGTAGAGATAAACAGCATGTTGATGCTGTCGGCCTGAGAACATGCTTCCTTGTTGGCCTTGAAGCAGATGTTGGTGTTTATGCCGTGTGCTTACTCTCGATCTCAGAAGCAACCACGACATCGGAGCTGAAGATCAACCGTCTGAATGTGGTACAAGGGCCTTGCACCGGCAAGACGGAGATATACCTTTTGTGCGACAAGGTGCAGAAAGGTGAAGTTTCATGTACCTGCAAGTCTCTGTGGACAGCTTTGTAGAAACATGTTAGGGCCTATTTGTTGATGTGGTAATTTGTTTAGGTTTAGCATTATTATGAATTCACAAATGCATTACAGCATGTATTAACAAAGTGTCATGAATATGAGCAAGCTGGTTTGCCGATATGCCGCTCTGATGCTGAGCTACCCTCGCTTGCACTTCGCACAGATGACATCGAGATCATCTTTAGTCGGGACAAGTGGGAGGCCAAGGCAGAGTTTGCCCAGACGGACGTCCACCGGCAGATTGCCATCGTCTTCAAGTCTCCGGCCTATCAAGAACGTGACATCACAGAAGAGGTGGAAGTAGATGTCTGCTTGCGCCGGCTCTCTGATCACATGAGCAGTGAGCCTGTCAAGTTCACCTACCTTCCCCACAACCCAGGTGAGGTCATCCTGCCTTCCTGCCCATGCAACTCAGAAAGTAGTTCCTGTCATCCCCCAGGAAGAAAGCTGAACACACGTGTCTTAAACTGATGTAGTTTCAGTTAACACACATTCATAAATCAGTTTTTTCTTTCATGGTTTATTTTATTTATTACACACTATCAAATTATAAGAACTATGCAATAAACACTTTTGCTGTAATGGTATATTTACCATATTTTTAAGACTTATCTTACACATATCTAGTAAACATACCCCATTAGATACATTACGTAGAATCCCATGTAATAAAAATGGTTTTTGCAGTTTCAGCTTTGTTAGTGTTGAAAACACTGCTGGACAAACAAGGATATATTCATACCAAAACCTTCAAAATTCCCTATGACTCATACACATTGTTGTGAAACATAGCCTACACCTCGAATGTTAACGGTCGTTCCTGAACTGAGGCATCTGGCTGTGAATAAATGTGGCTTGGGGTTCGCACGGAGAAGATTTAACCGAAAGCAAAAGTTTCATAAAGGAAACTATTGTTACTTTGGAGAAGTTTCAGCCCGTCTTGCTTATTTTGACGGTTTTAAAACTGTAACCAGTCATTAATACAGGGTGACCAAAGCGTGGGTCAACAATGAAGTCACTCATATTTTATGTTCAATGAAACTAACATCCTTCTGCCTTCTGTCGCAGTAATGCTACTTCAGTGTGGGCACAGTTTTGTTCCAAGGTACTGTGCTATGGGGAAACATAGTTTAACATTGTCTAAATGTGTGGAATTCTCTCTGCAGACCCGTATGAAGTGAACCGGAAGAGGAAAATAAAACCAGATATGAGTTTTAAGGAAGGCTGCCGTGTTGCAAGTAAGGACTGGGGTTTTGCATGAAATGTTCGGTGTTAATTTATTGTCTTTATCGTCAGTAACTAGTTCTTACTGTATGAGTGCGTATTATGGAATTTCTGCTGCCTCTTTAAGTACTACTGTTCGGTTCTTAAGCAGATGGTTAGAGCAGTTTTTCTCAAACCGGTCCTGAGGACCCCCAGACAGTCCACATTTTTGCTCCCTCCCAGGTCTGTCTGCCAGGAGCTGAGAGGGATCAAAAACATGGGACTGCCTGGGGGTCCCTGCGGACCAGGTTGAGAAACACTGGATTTGAGTGTTTCTCACCTGGGCAAAAAAAGAATATGGGCCAACGCTTAATGTTTTGCCTAGGGGTGTACTCTAATTCGAGATACTAAAAGCGTAGTATAGTTCAATGTACACTACTAGTCAAAAGTCTAGACATACCCACTAAAAATAGTTTGTTTTTCAACAAGATAACCTCAGTGTACTTAGGATTGTTATGTAATAATTATTATCTTGTGAACAATGAAAGAGATTGAGTGTTGTGACAGATGACTTGGCTCCCACAATCCCCTGACCTAAACCCTATAGAACTGGTTTGGGTTAAGTTGGGTCAAAGAGTAACAACAAGGTAGCCAACTTGTGCCCAGGAGAAAACTCCTTCAGGACTGTCAGAGAAGCGTTCCAGGTGGCTATATCTGGAAGCTGGTTGAAAGAATGCTAAGAGTCTGCAGTACTGCAGTTCGTCGAAGCAAAAGGGGGCTGTTTTGAAGAGTCTAGACATTGGAGAAAATTTTGAGACGTTGAAGTGGTTCATGCAATATTTCATTGCCTCAAGGTCTTTTACTATTAGTTGAATAACATAGCTAAAATAGTGACGACATGCATTAAAGTTTGGTGTGTCCAGACTTTTGACTAGTACTTTATATAATGGACCTTTACTGTACATAATGTGCAAATAATATTAATGCAGTTTTTTATTTCTAAATCACACTAATATTGCCTTTTCTGTCTGTAGCTCAACACCAGGCAATACCTGAACCAACCAACTACCAGTTTGACTTCTCTTTCCTTACCTCTGAGTCCAGCTACCCAGTAGCAGACCTTCCGGGGGCAGCTACCAGTCAGTCGTCACAAGATTTGAAAGATATGCATTACAGCCCCTCCCAGGACTTTAAACAGGAGGATATTAGCGCGGAAGATTTTCAGAATTTCTTAAGGGTGATCACGAGTATGGATGATACCGGAGCCATGATGTCCTCGGTGGCCACGGCCGCCGGCTGCGAGACACAGCAGCTCCAGCAGCAGCATATGTTCCCCGACATGGGCCACCATGCCGAGCCCATGCCGCTGGACCTGGAAAACATGAACTTGCTGAACATGGACCAGAATCTCATGGACAACCAGCTGGACACGGATTACTACAATGACGTGTACATGTACAGTCAGGGCCGCAGCCAGCAGGCCTTCCTGCCGGACCCGGTCGGGTCCAGCTCGCAGGGCCTCAACGCATTTGACAATGATGGCCATAACCATGTCAATGCGGAGACACATACAGATCTGTGAAGGATATAAAGCCAGCACCTTCAGGCTGTGACATATTGTATAGGATCCCAACACTGCTAGCATCATTCCAATTATTTCTAATTCTTAAAATATTAGCAAGAAGGTTATAACGTAATAATACTGATAGGAAATGGTTTGCCTCTACTGAGAACTCATGGGGGGTGGGGTGGTGAAGGAGCATTTCCTATCATCCTATCGAATCGTCCTATCATCCCACCTTGTCTACGTCAGGCCATTCAGGTCCAGACCTTCTGCTTTGATGTGACTTAGATGTTTCCTGGTTCACTGAGGACACAATTAATGTCCAGGAGAAAACAAGGGACCCAATCAACAGGACAAATATTGCTGAGCAAAGTGGTGAACTATATGCTGCTGTAGAGAGCATGCAGAGTGTTTTGTTGTCGTTGGGGACCCGGATGGCTCAAGCAAAAATGTATTAGTGTGAGCGTACAAACCATTTGGTGGGACAGTTATCTTCACATTACAGTTGGATACAGGTCACCTTATAATTATGAATGTGAATCCTAAAGATGGGCAAATCCGATCTCAGCAAAAAGTCGGAATTGGGCAGTGAGGCGTATAATGTGAAAGCAGCCTAGCAAAATGTTAGTGGTAGATGACAACAAGGGAGAAACTGACGACTCGCTGATGTGTATGTCACGGATAGTAACCTTACATGCTTTGTCTTCAACTTTAGCAATTAGGCACTAGTTTTGCATTGCACTTCATGTATAGGTATTTGTAAAAGTTGTTAATATATGTATTAAGTGTGATCTGTGATGTATTTTCGTGGTCCCCTACCCAGCTTTTCCCCAGTGACAGTTGGCTATGTCCTGTTCATTTTCTGTAGTTAAATAAATAAGTCAATAACAATGTTGTCGTTCTTGTTGCATGTTTATAGTTTGTGCCTCTTAACAGTCGTTATCTGTGATGTTCGATTTGCTCCTTAGATCTTTAGAGCAGGGCTGTGTAAAATAAATCATTTGGGCTTCTCCATCTTTTTTTGTTATTCAGATATTTTGTATCACATTATGGTTTGAAATTAGTTATCAGAAGATGTATGTCACTCTACATATGCAACTGAACTCTATATGCATCCACCAAAGGTACAAAATAGAATATTGTTGAATAACAAGTGATAGACTGGCAACCTATCCTGGCTTACTCTCTGCCATACGCCCGTCATTTCCGAGGATGGGCTCCGGACCTTTACAACCCTGCATAGAACAAGTGGGTACAGAAAATGGATGGAAAAAGAACAAATTCAAGTGCAGTACTGAAATCATATGACTGGAATTGGCAGCATTGTAACCAATAGCAATACAGGATTATAAGGGGCAACCAACCACTTGATGTAATAATTGGCATGTTCCACCAGGTTAATGTGGGTTTCCTTTCACAATCTAAAAACATGTGGTTAGGTAAATTGGTGGATAGACTCCCCAGAACCTAGTACTGGATAAGCAGTTA
Source organism: Mormyrops attenuatus (assembly GCA_026777985.1). Taxonomy (NCBI): domain Eukaryota; kingdom Metazoa; phylum Chordata; class Actinopteri; order Osteoglossiformes; family Mormyridae; genus Mormyrops; species Mormyrops attenuatus. The sequence continues at coordinate 9,905,571 of JAODKC010000039.1, read as the reverse complement.
TGGTTGATAGGTGTATTGATGGATGGATTTGAATTGAAAGATGACTGAATCATGACATTATAGCTCCAGAGTTGCCTTTTGCTAGTGTCTTTCTCACGTCTGCCGTAGCTCACATGGAATTGCAGTTTTCATACAGACATTCTTGGCGTGACAGATTGGATGACCATCATCGTCTTGAAATTAAAGACAGGGGTCTCAATAAAAACATTTGAAGCGGCACCCCACTCTGCCAAACCGCAGCTACAGCTCGAGTTACACTCTGATCTGTAGCAGGACGTGGAGTCAGCTTCTTGGAGAGGAGCTCGCTGAGGAGAAGCCTGCTGGCGCTGTCTGCAGGGGCGGATAAACCTTCGCTTGGCTGACAGGAAATGGTCTTGGGGAGAAGCTATGAGCAGGTCCAGAAGCAGGGCGTCCCAGCCGTCAGCCACCCCCCCCCCACTCTGCCCCCCCCCCGTCTTGGTTCAACACACAACTATACAGGAAGCAATATTTCTTCTACATGTCTGTTTTTCATGACCACAGTTACACAGAGTCGGAAGCACATTAACATGCTCAGTGATTCCCCTACGATCTTCTATGATGGTGCGGAGGTCTGTCAAGGTGGGGGAGGGGGTCGGCAACGGCAAAAGTTGTAGACCTCGGTGACGACGGTAAAAGTCCTTAACAGGGGTAAGGGGGGGAGGTTACATTTTTACTAAACAAGGTTTAACAAAACCCTAGCATACTACATATTTATTTTAAATTACACATTATACATGTTAGTAAACACACTATATCTCAGGTTGTATGTAGTTTAAATTCACTGTAAGGCACACTCACATCGTATTAAGTCCTAGCTAACAAAAACACCATCCTAATAAATGGCTCTGCATGAATAGGATACGTATTTGCTATAATATACACAACAGCAACACACTCATTTTGGGAAGTGAATGGTGGGGACCGTCATGCGAAGAGAGAGCTCTGGTATCTGCTGCCTTTGTGCCTGGGTTGTGCTGCTTATAATCTCGTCTATTTTTAGCTTGCTGGGTTTGCCAGTCAGAAAGCTGTCCACCCACACGAATTCCAGACCCCAAACGTGGAGCCAGTCAAAGCGAGGCTCTGTCTGTCTCCACCTCCCACACGGCCAGGCCAGCAGGATCAGAATACCGGCCTTTTCTTATGTGTTCAATGTGTATAGTGCCGCTATAAAAAAGTATCGGTCACTATGCTGGCTGCTTCTCAAAGTAGTAAATCATTTTTTTCCCTTAGAAACTGAGAGAGAAAATTCTTGAATAAAGACATATCAGTAGGTCCCTATTCTCTGGCTGAGAAATCCATTCAAATGAGCTTCCCAAAGCTGTATTGGTTGAATGAGGGTGGGCAAAACCCTGCTTCCTCATTTTGTGTTCAGGGTAGTCAGACCTGGCCAGTCACATGTTAACGATTCACCACCATAAAGTTAATTCACTCTGGAGTTTTTGAACTCCGCAGCCTCAACAAAGGATCCATTCTTATGCTGTCAAGGTACTGTCTTCAGTGCGTCGACAGACATCACACACGAGTTAATCATCACACAGGGATGATCTGCTAACATTGACCGATGATTGGATGGATTAATGGATGTTCTCTTCTACTGTGGCTTTTTACCAGTTACTGACGTCGTCTCTGACAATCCGAAAATACTTTGTCCCAAACTGCATAAGTTATGCACTAGGACATGCTTATCTTAAATACTTCAGATTATTTGATATTACTTGCCTACTTTCACATTTGTATCATGTTTCATCAAGTCCCAAAGTGCTGTTGTTCCCATACTTGGCCAGCAGAGAAAGTGAGCTGGTGAAGGAACAGATTTATTTAACAGATGTATTTTTGTATTTTTAAAATACAAAATACTGTACTTTATTTTGATACATTGTGTGGTTGATGTATTTTGAGGCTTATTTGGATATACTTACAATTAGGGTATTTTGTATCCATCCACCCATTTTCTGTAACCATTTGTCCTTTTCAGGGTCGCGGGGGGGGGGGGGGGTCCAGAGCCTATCCTGGAGGCTATGGGCACAAGGCAGGGAACAACCTAGGATGGGGCACCTTTTTTTTGGACTGTGGGGGGAAACCAGAGTACCCGGAGGAGACCCCACGACGACACGGGGAGAACATGCAAACTCCACACACATAGACCCATGGTGGAGACTCGAACCCTGGTCCCAGAGCTATTGTTTATAAAAGTAGAAGCTAAGAGCATCTGATATGTGGTTTCTCTGGAATTGTGTGACTCTGTGACTTAGGACTCTGCCTGTGAAGGTTATCGGTTCAAATTCCAGGGTCAGCAGAGTGGTTTCACTGTTGGGCTCTTAATCCCAGTTGCTCCAGGGACTGGCCGACCCTGCCTTACTTTGGATGAAAGCACCTACGAAATAAATATGCAAACTCCACACACACAGAGTCATGGCAGAGATTTGTACCCATTTGGATGTATTTCCATCCATCTCTGTGCATGGGACTGCCCCCCCTCTCTGTAGTGTATCTTGAGTCATACCTTATGCTACAAGAGGCTGCCTCATAATTACCATAACTCAAAACAAGGTACACCATAATTGACTGCAAGTGGATGAATTACAAATCTCTAAACTCTAGGTTTTCCAAACCCCATGGAAGTCCTTTTTTGGCCCTTCGGCTCTGTTCGGGTTGAATATGAGCAGTTTTGTCTACCAACCGTGACCAGTAAGCCCCCTTGAAACGAGGAGGAGGGTTCTGGTGTGTCCAAGTGATTCAGTTGCCTTGGATTCACGGTGTATAAGGGCTTTAAAATATACTTTGCATTTATTTTACAGATGCTTTTATCCAAAGCAATGTTGAGAAAAGGAAGGTCCGCTCAAAGGCCCAACAGTGAGATCACTCTGCCGGCCGCGGGATTTGAACCAACAACCTTCCCAGGCACCAAGTCCAAACTCATAAGGCCACACACCACCCGAGTGAAACCAGGAAGCAGATGCACTTAGCTTCTACCTTTATAAACAATACTGTTAACTCAGCAAATTTCAAAGGACGCACTAAAATAGTGTTTAAAAAGTGCGGTGAAATGATGACTGATATGCCCAAATATCAAGCAGTATAGAATGCAAAAGGTAAACAGCAATAAGCTTCAGTGATGGTATAGCTGCATGCCTTAACACCCCACCGTATGGTCTTATCTGTATCTTCAGTGCTAATACATCCGCAATGATGACCTTTTTTAAGTCACCTGAGAGTCACAGTGTTATACGTGGTGTATTTTATACATGTAGCTGAGGGGGTTAGGGTTCTCGTGTCTTTGTCCAGAAGGGGTGTGGGTTCGCATGCTGTGGCTGGTAGACTAATCAAACCTCTGTTGGGTTCTCAAACAGGGCCCTGCTCTGGGTGTTTCTGCATGGTTTCCCCGGTGCTCTGATACCAAACCCTGTGTCTCTCATGAAGAGCAAAGAATTCCTATGTACCTTCTACAAATGTCAAACAAATGAAGTAATGTAAAAAATGACTGCGTTTTAGAGACACAGTTATATGACAAGAACAAATATAACCTCAGTGTAAAACCACTGACATTTTCAGTGAAATTTAATTTAAAATTTATGAAGCCTTTCAAAGTTCACACACAGCTGTTTTCTCAGTGACCTGCCATTCTGTGCCAATATGTATGTAAATAAGATGTGCAATGGCAAAATATGGGCCTATTCTCAGGCTGAGGACCTGAGCTCGATGGCAGGATGCTTTTTCTGTGTGCTACGTTGGCATGAGGACATCTACTCTCTCGTAAATAAATGTCAGGAAAGTGTACGGGGCTCTGTACCCCACTGAATACTTGCTCCATTCTTAACCAAAACTGGAAAACCAGTTGCAGGGAAAACCCTCAATGGGACCTCAGCCACTGGATAGCTCCCAAAAATAGCATGCGGATGCCAGGGCACGCACGGGCGTGACATCAACACGAGCGCAGGCGTGAGACCCGAGAAACGGAGACCGGGAGGCGAGGGCCAGCGGGCTGTGGAAAAGCAAACGGGAGCCGGCGTCACCGTTTTGCCGACGTCATAAGAACATGAATTCATCAAAAAAATAAACTGACTTGGTGTGGGGGAAGGGGTCCTGTCCACATCACTACCACTGAAATAAGGAAGTACCATCAAACGCATCATGTTTCTCATAAAATGTCATCAGATGCGTCAGACGACCATTTGGAATTTGTGCCACAAAAAAACAAAAGGGCTCTGAAAAGATAGTGCCAGTCAGGTATTGTTCAAACGAAGCCCGCATTCATTAATTATGGCTTCCTCATGTTGCCGACGGCGTTCAGAGCCGTCCGACAGGCCTGGTCTGTTTTGGTGTTTTGGAGTGACATTTGTGATGTGCTGGCATGAAACGAAGTAGATCAAAAGAAAACATGAAAGATGTGACATATGTTACTCTGGTTTCAGAGTAAGACATTAATTCAAATGACATAAGAAAGACTACGGAGTTTTCAAAGCAATACTACTGGGCTGGATCGACATTATCATATATAATGTACCGGAGATGATGTATGTGTGTCTTTTGTTGTTGTTGTTTTTTGTAACTGAAGTTTTACTGAATATTGCTGTATATACCCATTCTGACAGGCTGATCAGATGGGGGGGGGGGGGGGGTGGCCTGGTGGCCGCTGGGACCGAAACAGCAGCTTAG
>JAODKC010000039.1:9879978-9900276 GCA_026777985.1 Mormyrops attenuatus | reverse complement strand
CCCCCCCCCCCCCCCCCCCCCCCCCCCCCCCCCCCCCCCCCCCCCCCCGGGGGGCCGCGGGGACCGAAACAGCTGCTTAGTTTGCTTATTGCCTGCATACATCCATCCATCCTCCAACCATTTATCCATCCATCCATCATCCATCCATCCGTCCTCCAACCATTTATCCATCCATCCATCCATCATCCATCAATCCATCCATCCTCCAACCATTTATCATCCATCCATCCATCCATCATTCATCCTCCAACCATCCATCCATCAATCCATCCATCCATCCTCCAACCATTTATCCAGTACACGGCTATCAGGGGCCTAAATCCCATCACAAATATCACAGGGTACAAGCCATGGGACACCCTGGATATTACCAGTCCATTGCAAGGCACACACACTCTATGAGCAATTTACACGCCAGTTCCCCCTGCTTCATTTCATATTTACAGGAGCCATAAAATGTGAAGAGCAATATGTGGTTGGCCACAATCCTTATAGGCTTAAAGGGCATTGGCTAAGGTCATTTTACAAACTCTACTGCCCATTTCCACTCAGTGTGTAATATACCTTCCCAAAAAGTTACACAATCCTTGCATTCTCATCATTCATGAGTCACAGATGAGCAATGACATGCGTGGAAATCTACATGTCAGGCCCCAGCTTAGTGGATAAAAAATCACATACACCTCAGAATCACAGACTCTAATTCCTAAAAAATCATCTATTTTCATCATTAAATAGTGACAACAATCTTCTGTCCAGTTATTGATACATGGTATAAGGTGTTAAGTTACTAAAATGTGATATTAGTCCTCAATGTTATACACGGATGAAATTTTTTTGGTACTACAACGGGTCTCATTTTAATTAAAATCTTCAAAAGTGAAACATATTTTGTAAGCTGTCAGTTGAAACTCGCTGATTATATGTTTCTCATTTGCATGTCACGGCTACTTCTGATTGGGCCTCCAGAAAATCTAACGTTTGGATAATTTTTCAGATAAGTATACCTAATAGACACCTGACAAATAGAACCATAATGAAACCATAACATAGCCTGACCAAAGTTTGATTACCTACAAAACAGGAAAAACCACTTCACAGCCCTTCTGTATAAAAGACCAGAATACCAGTATGTGACTCTGACAACAGAGAAAAACTGGGAATTTTTTTTTTAATTTTATTCAGTCGTAAAACTAACGCCATATTAAATGGTTTGGAGTGATCCAGGAAACTCTATTATGTGCAGCATTTCCACTTGGATGACGTTATCTCTAACTGTGATCTTTTGTTTAGCTTTTGGCTGCCATCTTACTTTATAATCGAGTGTCTCTGTTCCTCCTGCTCTCCTCTCGCCCTGCATCAAAGCTGCGGAATTGCTTACTGTTAGCTAAGATAATGGAGTAGTCCACATCACCTGACCTTTTATATTACGATTTGCATTTTAATACAACAACGGCGTAATTATATTACAAAATCAACAAATTAAACAAATATTTGGTACAATCAAAAGACTGATGCCTGGTATAATAAAGCAGTTTCAGTCTGTGAGTGTGCCTCTTGAGTGCCATCTAGTGGCTGTTTCGGGATACACAAGGAATCCCGGCCACATTTCGGTTCGGTTCATTTCTGAATTTGCATCAGTTTCCAAGCCTGTGCTGCGATATTAGAGGACTGAAGTGAGGAACTGCCTAAAGACAGAAATAACAGGCTAACAGCGAATAGCTAAATGGAACTGTAATTGTAATTTGCCTTGGGGTCAAAATGTCTCAAAAAATTCTCTGCACTGGGTTACAGTTTGATACACTTGTACCCGAGTGTTCATCGTTCATATTTGGGATGTGCTATTTGCCTCTGTTCTAGGGGGGAATTTTTGAGTATTTACTAATTTGCATTAAGTGTGGTGGATATCGTGATGGCTTGAGTTCTTATAAGTTTTTAGGACTATAAAATGGCAAACGACCATATATTTCTCAACCACTTGTGCAGTACCGGGTGAGGTGGCCTCTAGCCAATAGCCAGACAGCATAGACGGCAAGGTAATTTGGAAATTCCATTTCACCTAATGTCTTTAGTCTGTGGGGGGAAATCAGTGTCCCGGAACATTCAATCCCCCAAATCTGGAGGTGTGAACAAGGCAAATAAACCGTAATTAAATTCACATCAAATCCACATCGTGTAAAGGAATTTGCTTTGGTTGTAGAGGGGTAAATCCCGACTGCATGTCATAAGATATATTCAAGGCCAATAAGGGAAGTTAATGGTTGAGTTATGTTGCAGAGTGAAATGAGTTCACAGGGCATGAAAGAATGAATGGATTTCCTTCTTCAAAAAACATTGAAATATATGGGCCAGATTCCAGTCACATTGCATACATCAGCAACATTTAAAGATTCTTTAAACCTCTCATGATATAGAGGTCTTACAGGTCGCTCCACAACTTTTAGTAGAATATCAGTATTTCTGAAAGCTTATAAAACATTTAGAAATTACAGTAAAACATAAATTGAATGCAAAAAATGCATTATTGTTCATATTTTCATACATACAATAACCTTGTTATTTTCCACCTTGTGTAATTATGCACATTACTTTGTACATTTGCCAAATGAAAAACATATTCGTGGCTGACTCATAGTTACTAAGGACCTTGACCTACAATGACATATGTTATTAAGTGCAAATTGGGAAGTATGGATTTACCCTCAATCTACCCTCTGTAAATAAACAGTAGAATGACTACATGTAACAAAAACAGCTTACTGCTCCACTCTGATGACCAGTCAAAGGATTTAAAAAACGCTGGGAAGGAAAACCAGGCATGAGGACTGACCAATGCACCTGGCAGCATCCCTTCCTGGAAATCAGACTGTTTCTGTTTCATGAACGTTGCTTTGAATAGATCTGAGGTGAGTTCTGAGAACAGGGCACGTGCTCCAATTTGTGGTATGAAAAAAAGCAAAGCAATAAAACAAGCTGAGTTCTGGTAAGGGAATGGAGCTGTGTGTATAATGCAGATACATAATGTGTGGTTTCGTATCATAGATCATCTTTACCGCATGTAAATAAACGCATTTACCAAACATCACACTACCTATTATAGGGACTTTCTGTCTGAAAACACACTTCTATGTTCAACAAGCCATTATTGCTACACGATCCTGAGATCACCTGCATTTACCTTAAAAACTCTCTTATAATAAAAACGTTCATGAAAATGCCATATTCTTTAACTTGAGCTGCAGTACTATTGGATCCATAACAGACATGATGGTGACACATCACACCCTGAACACCATTTGTTTGAACTCTGGCCATCGGGGGGCACTGCTACAGACTTTGGGCCCCATGAAAGTATATCATATTGGACCCCAACTCAAGCCAATCCAATTATGTTCCAAATTTTTTAGGGTCCGTGTTACTCATTGGCCCTTGGAATCGTTCATCCCACCCCTGCCCTTTATAGCACCCCTGGCTACCAACAGGCAGAAGGTCAGAAGGTTCAGGACAGTTGGAGACCACACTTCCAAACTCTAGAATATTTTTTTACCCCAATACCATAATTAGGCTGATCTGGGCACTGAAGAACCCTCTAAAAAAAGCACCAGTCAAAAATCTGGACACACCCGCTATTAATGCATTTGTCTTTATTTTAGTTGTTATTCACCATATAGCAAACGGTCATGAAGCAATGAAGTAATACATATGAAATATTGCAACGACCAATAGAAGGGCTCAACATCTCAAAACTCAAATTTTAGACCCCCTTTTGCTTCAACGACTGCATTGCAGACTCTTGCCATTCTTTCAACCAGCTTCCAGATGTAGCCACCTGGAATGCTTCTCCAACAGTCTTGAAGGAGTTCCCACAAGTCTCATTGTCGTGTACAATGACAACAATAAAAAAAACTGAAGAAATTTTGGGGGGAAAGGGATTGCCCAAAAAAGTGCTACAGCTGCCTGCTGTGATATTTAGAATGAGAAATTCTTGAATTTTGTGCTTTAATAAGGATATTAATACCACGTTTCCCTGAAAATAAACCCTAGCATGATTTTTCAGGGTGCTCGTAATATAAGCCCTACCCCAAAAATAAGCCCTAGTTACTATCCCATGGATTGTACGGCAACTAGAATGAGTTGAGTTCTATTTACATTGAAAATAGAATGGAGAGAAATCAGTATGGAATAGATAGAATTTGGAGCTTGGAGATTTATGATGATGTTCCAGAAGAAGATGACATGACGGCAACATTTGAATAAATGTATACACAGTAGATTTTTGTTCATGAATAAATGTACTGTTACATTGTTTACATGGAAAGATATGGTTAGAAGGTGACATGATGTCTATATTTGAATAAATGTGGATTTTTGTTCATGAATACCGGTAAATGTACTCTAGTTTGTTGTACATGGGAAAATAAGACGTCCCCAGAAAATAAGCCCTAACGCGTCTTTTGGAGCAAAAATTTATATAAAACCCTGTCTTATTTTCGGGGAAACACGGTAAGAAGAAGTTTATTGTACCCGTGACACAGCTTCAGACACCAGGAACTCAGCTATAGCGAACAACTGGCCAGGAACTATCGATATTTATTTGCAGCTTCACCTGTGTTCCATGAATATAACCCCCACGCTTGGCAGCGATAAGTTTGTCAGATTGAGTGCTCGTATCAGCCATAAATGTAGCACATAATATGGAAGTGAAAAGAATTCAGTGGCATCTCTAACGTGCTTCTCTTATTCACAAATGAAAACTCTTATCTTGAGGGCAGCCTTCAAACTGCATTTCCTCTACAGAGATAAAACTGATCCTAACTATACCAAGGATACCTGATATACCAGCTAACGGGAAAAACAGCTTTGATTATGATGCACATTCACAAGTGCATTGTTTCCACTTCCTTATGTAACATCTCAGCATCTTTTTTCCATCCAGATTTGCATTCATTTCTCGTTGAGATCTTGCACTGATGATAGGAGAGTTGAACCACTCCGTAAAGTCTTCTTCAGCATATCTCAAAGACTTTCAGTGGGATTAAGGTCAAAACTCTGTGGTGGCCAATTTGTGTGTGAAAATGATTGCTCATGCTCCCTGAACCACTCTAACAATTTGAGCTCAATGAATTTTGGCATTATCATCCTGGAATATGCCCATGCTACTAAGAAAGAAAAAAATCCATCGATGGGGTAACCTGCCCATTCAGTAGATTCAGGCACTCGGCAGACTTCACTTTAATGCTGCATAATGCTGCTGAGCTGTAATAATGATCCAATCATTAGCTCATAAATACTCGCTGATTTAAATTCATACTGTGACTTTTTTTGCCCAGGCTGTGTAGCTATTACTTAATAAAGACGTGAAACAGTCTTCTTTAGGTTATACATCCTAACATTACTGATAACGTCTTAGCTCAATCAAAATGATATGACGTTTATCGGTGAAACAACCTAACCACAAAAGTTCAAAAACAAAGATGAACATCTCTGAGTGTGACTTGAAATTATATGGTTTCCAGGAAGGTTTATGAAATATATGTCTTCTTTATGTCAGTTGACCATGTTATGACAATAATAATTAGGGTAATTCCAAGAGCTACACAGGGTCCCGGGCCACAGATACTTAGTCATGCCCTTGGCTGGTATTCCCCTGCATATTAAGAGCCAATAAGGTGCTTTGTATCTTCAATATACCTAAGGGAGTTCCCAGCATGGCAAAGGTAACCACAATCCACATAGCAAAGGCCAAAGAGAGAAAGCAAAACACACTTTCACAGGTCAAAACAAAAAGCAAACATCATTTGCATATTTGCTATTTCTAGAAGGTTCCTTTTCTTTTTTCTTTCTACTTTTTTATCCCCCTTGATAAGGACGGGATTGAAAGGGGGGCATGATACAATAATCTGTGGTTTGCTGTTCCTCTAAAACCGATGATATCGAAGATTGGGTTTTTGACGGGAAGGCTCATTTGTAAAATAACGTGCCATTTAATAAAGTTAACTTCCTCCTAGTATAAATTTTGAGACATACGCTTATTATATCACAGCAGTAACATATGAATGACCCACAGACTTCCTTTGTAGCATGACACAATGAACTGCTTGTAGGCAGTGGATTCCCTGATATTTTAATGGCTGTTTTTGTGGATGTCTTTACTACTACACCAAATATAAAGCCCCTCTCTACTTCCTGTGCTCCCACCTGGAATCATAATAACCATAAACTAGAACCTCAATATGTGGCCAGAAACATATTTTTTTTCACCTCTCAGTATGTATCGTCACTCCGGCCTCCTCCTGTCTTCAGACTTGTGCAAAGTGCCACAAATAAACATCACACACCGCTGCCTAAATAAAATGTTCCTCGCTTGCCACATGTGAGGCCCCTGGCTTCATTTAGATAACTTTCAAATAAGAAAAACACACTGACTGTGAAATTATATTTAGAGTGAAGTCATGGCTGAAGATGAGTCACAGTAAATATTACAGATAATTTGCGGTTAGTCCACTAGATTGATCAATCTGGTAAACATCTGACATACCTTGTGCCAGAGGTCCAATTATGTTGGGCAGTCCTGAGTTTAAAATTATTTAATTAGCAAATCCTGAGCACCCACTTGAAACCAATGAAATTTACTGGAGAAACAGGTGAAATTTCTCTCAAATTTACTTTCTTTCTGTAGCAAGGATTAAAATTACATAAAAATCTACACTGTACAACTACAATATACAGTATTTTTTTTATAATGTAGAATTATTTGAATAATTTCATTGTAACAATATACTTCCTGGATCGGTTTAGGGTCAAACCTTTGAATGAACTGGTTTAAACCAAACCCAGACTGAATTTACAGGTGGTAATGGACAGAATGGACAGAACATCGGTATCAGAAAGCCACCAAAAAAAAACAGACAACAGTCACATAACCTTCGCACATGGTGGTCATTTAATTAAATAAAAAAGTACAACTTCAAAAGTGGTCAGTGTCCCAATAGGCTTGATGATTTTGAATCACCACATCCCAAGACAGTTTCAGCATCACAAAGCATTTAGCCACTGACAGAATGAGAAGCAGTTTATTTGTTTTATATAAATAAAGTATCCATTGAAGAAATGTTCAATGGCAGGTGCCAGTAAATTCAGCTGTAAATGTTGGACCAAAAGAAGAAACAAAGATGCCTTGCTGGATGATGACCTAGTCACATGACCTAGCCACACTGTCCAAGACCTTTATTACTTCTCAACTACCTTAGGTTCAGAGAGCTTCTGAACAGCAAATTCATGCACAAGCTCATCCACACACTTGAGGAACAGCGGCGTTGGTTCCTGTGAGGAGATACGGAAACACACGATGCAGTCACTGCGTCACAGTGTGCAGGAGTAGGTAGGTTTCTTAAAACGGAACCAGTTCCTGGCTGTTTCATTCCTCTATCCATTACCTTGTGCTCCAGAAGCCTCTGTTTCTCCACAGCCTCCTCCAAACTCAGACCGACCCACTCAGCCTCCTCCTCAGGGATCATGAACTGCTACTTGCGTTGAGGGTGAGATATATTCATAGGCTTGAATGCAAATCTTGCCAGTGTAACAGCATTAACACCACACCCATTCCCATTTAGTAAGTGCCATGGGATTCCTCATGAACAGTGTAAACTGTTCCATCCATATCATAACACCCTTGAAAGCGATGCTCTTCAGCGGTAAAGTGGTACAACACTTTGAATTCCATTTTTGTTCGGGTTGGGGTCTTAATTCTGCTTGTAAGCTGTTATTTTTTCATTTTTAAGGTAGTTTATACTGGCATGATTTTTCCTGCATTTTGGCTTGAAGGGTGGATATAAAATTTACTGTTTGTTTCATTTGGTAAATATAAAATCTATATGTAAAATTATATGGCCAAATAAAGGGAACATTTTATGAGTAATTTTTTTAAAAAAAAAAAGATACTAGTAAGTATGCTCCAATCAATTCCCAACCATATACAATTACCAATTAAAAACAAACAAACAAACTAACTAAACTTTATGTTGGTTCTAAATAACCGTCAATGGACAGCTTGGTCAAACTATTAATCAATCAGATGCTCAGTATGAACCAAAGCCAACAAGTATAATGTGTTGCCAGGACAACATCTGATCACCACTGCCATACAATAAACTGCTCCCTTAACATTAACATGCCACCAACACTTCTTCGATTCAGACCAACAAGCCCCCTAGCTAAACAGTAGGTTATGAAAATACTACACACTCATCTTAAAGTTACAGTAACAGAAGCCCACCTTGTACTTGTTGTAGATCCTCTCTCTGCGAACAGGGTCTTCGGGGTAGAGTTGTGTGTCTTTGCGGGCCAAGCGGAGCAGCATCGCCCTCTTCAGGTCCATGCCAAGCTTGGAGTTCAGGTCAACTTTTGGGGTCTGAGCACAAAACATCGGGGAGAGGAGTAAACTGCTGGACGTTTTATACCAGTGTTTCCCAACCCCGTCCACTGGGAACCCCAGCCAGTCCATGTTTTTGCTTCCTCCCAGCTCCCAGTAATGTGGAGCAAAAAAATGGACTGTCGGCCCCTGAGAACCAGTTTGGGAAACACTAATACAGAGAGTCAACAGGTGAACAAGACCGAGGCCAGTGCAATATATTACTGCAAGAAACACTAGATAAAATACATAAAACAATGTGCATAAAAATGAAACAGGTGCACCATCCTATTAAATACTGCCCATATCTTGCAGTGACTTTTTTGACATTTTTGGGAAAGCCACCTTGAGAATATAGAAGTCAAAGCCATAGGCTGCGTCAATAAGGTCCAGGGTGCGCATAGTAACTGTGATTCGAAACTTGTGGTCCAAGATTTCGCTGTATAGGTTTCTGTCAAACAACTGAGGTTTCCAGCATTTCTTCAATCGAGTGGAGAGCTGTCAAAGAAACACAATATACCAACGGATAAACATATGCCACTTTTAACAGTACCACTCTGCTCATATTATCATCTACGTGTGGAGGACAGATCGCCAAATCGAGCAGACCCACCTTATCATTGTTGGCATACTTATACCCCGACACCCACCCTTCTCCTCCCCACAGACCATTCTGTGACTCGGGCGGGTAATAGACCTCTATTGGAACGTCTTGTACACGTTCTCGGACACCACTTTTGGGATTCAATCTGTATTTAACCCCTAGGGGTTTCCAATGAACTGGCGTAGGAGGCCGTGCCTCCTGCAGTGAGCGCAGGTAGTGTTCGGGTAAGCGTGCATATATCCCCTTCTTGAGTTTTAACGTTTCCCATAGCCGAGGTGCGTACTTGTGTAGGGGCATCCTTGGAAAGGCAACGAGGTTCACTCTGGAAAATAAAACAATACACCAAATTAGGCCGAATCTCACACGTTCATTATAAATGTAATGCAGGTTATAGCATTGTTTAGTATTTGCTTAGCCTGACGCGTCAACATAGATGACCGAACCCCGTTAGGGCATTGTGCACACTAGCTACGTGGCTATAAAATATCTACTCATCCATTTTAACTAAATAAAAAGAAACTTACCAACGGCACATGGGCAAGTCGATGAAATAAAACGATACAAGACAACTTCCGGTGACGTCGCCTCGCAGCCAAGGGCACGCTGTCAAACTTCCGCGACGGCAGAAGCGCTCACGTGATCGGCCTCTACGCCGCCATTGGCTACTCAGACTGTCAGTCGGGAATTTTTAATATTATAGTGCAGCCCTATATTATGCAAATACTGTGAAGGTTTGATGAGTGTAGCAGCGTCTACCTGACACAAAATGACCCCTAGATTATTACACGATTTTCGCCCGAAAGGTGGAATTGAACCACTCTGCCGCTAGGCAGCTACAGGTTTGAAGCCTGCACCCCGGACCACCGAGGCTCATCCGGGCATTACATGAAGGTAACTCCACGAATATATAAAGCTCTGTATATAAACACTTTTCCTTTCACGGTTGATAACCTTAATGATTAAAACACATAGTTGTAATATTACAATAATACATCGATAATGATAGCAACCTTGTTATAATTGCCCCGAAAAATTACGACTATTTCCACATTTAGGTGAAAAAAAAATGTTTCTGGATGTAATGCTTTGCGAAAGAATGCAAAGCATACAGGCTGCTATTGGCTGTTTCTGCCTTTCACGGGGTGGAACCTACGGAGCAATTAACATAACATAAGGGCGCTGACCCTGCTTAAAAAGACAGACCAATTACAGTTTAGCGCATGTAGGTCTAAGAAACCGAGATCTCCAGCTAGATATGTTAAATTTCTGTAATCATAAAGAAAAACAAAATAGACAACATATTTCCATTGAAATGCACATTTAAAGTTTGAAACATGCATAATACAAAATAAAAGAGTATAAACAGTAAATGAAACACGTTACAGAATTACTATACTTTCACTATATAATCATTATGTCACAAGTAAACAATCCTGTAAGCCAGTTACAAAAGTAATCAAAGTACAATAACTGAAAATGTTATATATGATAATTAAAATACATTGATTTTTTTTTGCTTTTATTTATCATAGTTTAAAAACCGCTATGAAGGTGAGACGTTTGTTATTACAATCAATGATTGGAATTCTAAGAAAAAGATGAATGAAAAGATTGGTGTTCGATAATGGGGGTACTGTGTGACTTTGCAGTTTAGAATTGTGCCAGTGATGGGCAGTGGTTCTTGTAGTAAGGCCCTTAACTCGAATTGCTCCAGGGACTGGGCGATCCTGCTTTCTAAATCGTAGACCATTTTGGATGTACAATTTGGGCGTTTGCTAAATAACACTAATTACCTGACAGTTAGGATTTACACAGTGTATCTGTCAGAGAAATAGGTAATAGTCACTTGATCTGCCGTTGTCTCAAATGTTAGAATAGAGGATAAGCACGTATCTGGTAGCCTTTTTAAGGAAGGCAGTCTGTTTAACTGGTTTGGACCGACGCCTTTCTTACGTTTTGGCTGGGATCACAGTGAAATTACTTTGCTGATGAATATACCTCTGATGACCCAACCACGTTTTGCCGTACATTTACATTCCAGGACGCTAGGTGGCAGTAAACACATTTCCTCTGTCTTTACACTAAAAACCGCAAACCGAACAGAAGCGTGGGAATAGATGAGTTTGTAAAGCATGAAACGGAACTTGAAAGAGGTAAGAATTGATTAGGCGTTTGCCTCTTATTTGCTTACATACGTCACTTGTCTTTAACTAAAACGATATTCACCGCAGGGCTTTTTGATTTCAGCTCGCTAGCAACTGTCTAGGCGTTAAGGTGAATGGGTATTTCACTAGGAATATCTAAAGCGATTATGGATTCTGGTGATTCTGATTATTGATTCTCTCTTTCTCAGTTACAGGTGTGCATAATAGATTTCATCACGCCCCGTGTGCAAGCATGAAAACGCCCGTGTCTGTTTTGCGTTTGCCGCGGGGGCCGGATCCCAACAGTCGCGGCTTCGATCCGAACTCTCCTCGGTTCCTGGCCCTGTGTCCCAGCACCGTGTCGGCCTCTTCTGCGGCGGACGCGCACGGTGCCGCGCTGCGGGACGAGCAGCGCGCCCGCTCGCTCATGAGGGAGCGCTTCCTGCGAAGCCTTCTGGCCATGTGCGGCAGACCGGTGCGGTTCAGCATGTACGAGAAGGTTCAGGTAGAGGCGAAATTCGGTGCCTCGGATATCGACGTGCTCAACTTCCAAGTTTCGGATTTACAGACTCCGATCGGAGTACAAAAAGAAGCATTGCTACGCTGCCCAGATATCATTACGTACAGCTTTGAAATCTGAAATTAGTGCTGGTGAAGTAACCTCCTGTTGATTAATGGATTGTGAGCACGGTATGCGGAGTCGCCATGTTAACGGTTTTTCTAAACAGACACTTAAAAATATTTTCAGTATGTAAATAAAATGTAATATAAAGTGATACATTGTCTCTTTGAATCGCTGAGTGAAATTGCTACCTGAAGATCTTTAAAATCTAACACCGTCAGTTTGTTTTCCAATTTCTACTGAATGCCACCAGAGGGCGATGTTGCGAGTGAATTAACAGAAGAACAGAACACTTCAATCTCTAGTGATTCTTCTGGAAATAGAGGAAATGACTACAGGTGGATTTCATATATAATTGTCTGGAAAACTTCTTTTATTCTGCTACTATAAGTAAATTACCATTCCATTTTCATTTCCAATTCTGTCACTTAGATTCTTCAGTATGTTCTGATATCTTTGTTCAAATGTGTAGTGTATTTATTTTCAAATAAACCCTTGGTAATGTGAGCTCATAGACTGGTATCTGATGTGTCCTTGTGATGGTAAATGGCCT
This sequence comes from Mormyrops attenuatus, assembly GCA_026777985.1. NCBI lineage: Eukaryota > Metazoa > Chordata > Actinopteri > Osteoglossiformes > Mormyridae > Mormyrops > Mormyrops attenuatus. Next base: position 9,887,943 of record JAODKC010000039.1, on the reverse strand, counting down.
TTACTTAAAACGTTTTTGTACAAGGTTTGCTTTGAAATCCAGCATGTTTATTATAGTAAATATCCTATTGCAATAATAGTGTTTCATCTGACATATTTTCGGGTTCTACTGATAAAAGTTTTTTTTGGCTTATATTAAACCTATTGAAACCCAGCTCTTCCAGAATTATGAGTGTGTAATTTTATACAGAATTCTCAAAAGACAGAAATTGGCCATGTTGTAAAATAGGATCTCCTTCTGAAGCAGACCTTGTAAGTCAATTTCCTGGGGGCTCACGGTATGCTTAAGTTCTTAGGCGTGATGGTGGTGTTGATGGAAACCTGCTGAAGAAGGTTTGCGAGACGTTTGGGATCTTTTTCTCGGTATGAAAGCTCATTTATAGGTCTGTCCAAAGATAGACATTGTAAAGCATTTTGATTGATGGTTACCTTATTCAAAGCTCCTGGACAATAAAATAAAATATATTTAACTTAAATACTAGCATTGATTTACTAGTGGGTAGCAATAGATGAAGTGAAATCATAAGTAGTTCCCTCAGTGCAAATAATTAAAGCATCCACTATTATCAGTTGTAATTGATATGACTTTTAAATCACTAATTTCTAATAGCTCACTCATGCATAATGAAGTGTAACAAGGATAGCACTGATGTGGTTTCTACGGTATTTTAAGCCCTGTGAGTCAATTCCTTGAATCAGCACCCATACAAAGTATGTGACACATATAAGCTGCGGTAATGGATCAGTTGGTTTTGGTGGGAACTTCTGTGGAAGGGTTCCTGTATTTTTCCTTTCGGAATTGGTTTTTCCTTAATTTCTTTTGAAAGTATATGTATATGGCTGGAATTGAGGCTCATTCGCCACGCTGGTATAAGAGATCTGGCCTGCTCACTATCAGCTGAAAGGAAGCACATTCCTCACCTTCCTGTTTGTGGACCTCTTGCTTCCTGTCAAGTGCTGGGAAAAATGTCTGCGATGGCCTGCAAAAATATATATACAGGTCTCAATGTACATTTTTTGTGAAGGGGTTCCTACTTGAGTTTACTCTTAGTTGTGCTTAAATGTTTAATAAAGCATTTTTTTTTCTTTTCTGGAGCTAAATAATTTTGCTGTGATATATAAAAATAAACTTAACGAGAAAGAGTGTTGGGCCTTGGCCTGTTCAAGATGTATCACGTGCCACTGATTGGCGCACAGCTCTGCTATTGAATTAAATTTATGTTCCTCAAAGGTTAAGGCTTACAGCTCATCAGCGTATCCGTCACCACTGTCCATCGCTGACCGCTGGGCTTGTTGGAGGTGTGAGGGACCAGCTGCAGACAAACTTCTCAATGGTGACCCATACATTACTGAGAAACTCCCCTGTTTCCTCTACCATATTACTTTTTAATCTTTCAACGCTGGCTCCTCCTGGGCCCTGAATCGCCATCTTTGAACACATCCTCGCCTTCAGTGCATAATGATAGTGCTTTTTGGTGAAACGTTTGCCGTCGTGCGAGCGGGTACGAATTTTGCTGTGCTGTCGGCAAACCTCTATTACTGAAAATTGCTCATTGCTGACTCTTCGGATGGAATCAGATGGACGTCTGGCGTAGTTGTCTTTAACTTCAGCACTCTTGCAATTCTAGGTCATACCAAGTTAAAAGTTCTCCAGGTGTTTGGCTACCATGGCAACACTTTGTTATTTTCTCCATACAGCATGCTCTCAGAGGGAAAGTGATTATAGAGTGAAAGACCAGGTTTATCATCAAGCGTCTCTAATTAAATCAGGGAAATTAAGGGTGGTTAATGCACCCCGGGTGTGTCCTCCAAGTTTAATTATTCTGAAGGAAAATCAAATAGTTAACAAACTTGTTTAGCTCATTTACCCTGACACGTGTGGAACAGAGAGGATGCGGAATGCTGCCCTCTGATCTAATAGACATTTTTGCGTATTTTGAAATGCAACTAAAACAAACAGCCCTGAAAGTGTTCCTTTACTTAGGCACAATGACAGACTACAGCAAAGACAAGATTGATGTGCTCTGTTGGGAGAGAATCTCATGCTTTTCACTTGAACCTTCTTTCATCTGTCCTCTCTCATCTGTAATCTTCTCTCTGTACCTGAACGTAAGTTGTAATCATGTTGCTGCATAGAGAATTCGGCACCTCTGAGTTTAGAACCCAGCATATGTCGCAACATACTGTCTGCTCCATGTGAATTCGCATGTAGGATGATGCTCATTGTCACCTTGGCTTAAGAACCACTGCAGGTCAAATTTTGTTGTTTCTGGTTGAAGTCTAGCCACTAATATTTCTTTCTGGAGACCCACCTAAACAGGAGGCCTAATTTTGGGAATATAAGTCATCAACTCCAGTTAGATCCAACAAACGAGTCAACAAGGAATTATTCATTTTCATGGGACCCCAGCAGAAGTTTTGTTACAAAGTGTCCGTTTTCGCCCACAGATCTCCAAATTGTCACTAGCGTGAGGCATTTAAAGTTAAAGAATCCATGTTTATTTTCTTTACATATAGACCCATTAGTGTTGGTCTCTCTCAGACCTGGCCTGGATGCTTGGTTCGCTGCCCGACCCGCGGCTCTGTTTTGTTTTTACGGGGAAAAGGGGGGTCCAGGCTGGGGAGTGTTTACTGGATGGTGCCCATTGTGGTGTCGGCAGAGGGGGGATTGAGTCACTGGCCACTTCTATATTTGTTTTATCCACTGGGGAATGTTGGAGTCACTCCAGGGATTGTAATGGTACAGGAGTGTTTGTGGCCCATTGTGGAATGGGGCAATACCCTGCATTTCTTCTCGCTGAGTGTCGCTGATGATAAGTAAGGAACCTGTTCCTATGCTATAGATAACAGACCCATTTGGTTCTGTGAGGAAAAATGCTTGCCCAGGAACCTGGCAAGACAAAAATGAGATAAAAGGCAGAATGTTCTGATCTTCGACGTCCCTCTTCCTGTTTAAACTGAGACATCGAGACGACAGCTTGGAAACACTCCTGAGCCAACCTGTCACACTTCCCTCTTTTATAAGCCTTGTATCTGTTGGATGATTGTCTATTTGCTTTCACCAGAATGTGCTGTCCTATCAGATGGCAGAGTTCATTCTGTGTTGCTCAGGAATTATGGGAAAATATTCAGGAGCAAGTTTGCTGTAAAGCACTTTGAGACAATGTAATGTTGTGAACAAGCGCTATACAAAAATAAATGTTATTGTTGTTGTTTGAGGTAGTAGGTGCAGGTGGTTGGAAAGCTCAACCAAGGGGCTAGATCTACCCATAGGTCCATGTGCTTTGACATTAAGTCATTATGAATGGGTCATCCAACATTTTTTGAGAATGCAGGCTTGTGTTTGGAAATGATAACACTGAAGGGTTATCTATGAAAAATATGGACTGTTGTTTACCGCTTAACTCTGCAGATTTCATAACATATCTAGGAATGTAAGATGTCACCTTCTTTCAGCAGAATATAGTTTATAACTTTCCTTGTTTTTCATTTTAATGAATGCAATTTTTAATTGGAAAAATAGTTACTTCTGTTTATCATTTAATTATGTATTTAATTTGCATTTTTAGCGTAGGATTATTTTAAAATGAAAATTTTGTGTCTTTGGAAGGAAGAAAGAACATTCAGAAGATGTGACTTGCTCACAGAATAACTGAGGATTTCATTACAGGTGCTTCTCGACTTACGATGGGGTTATGCTCCGATGAACCCAACGTAAGTGGAAAATATTGTAAGTTGAATATGAATATGATATAAATAAGTAAACAAATAACAACTGTTGCTTAGCTGCTAAGTGAACAAATAATTACTATAACTAACTAAATACTGGTAATTGAAAAGTAAATGAATGCATGTTTGGGAAAAAACACAGTATGATATGTCGTTAAACATTGTATGAAATCTTTACGCTCACGATCGCTACATATTACTTTTTTTTATTAATCAGCCGTCTCACTGTTTTCATTTTAAATAGGTTGACATATATTTAATACGGGGAAATGAAATGTGAGTATTACATATCGCCAGATGCTCAAAGTGCTGTCTGGCGAACGACTGGACAATGGAAATGTGTGATGTCATTCCCTTATGTGTGATACAAGGCTTTCACACTGGGAGGCTTTGTTGCTCTTATTGGAATGATACCCACTAGCTGAATGTGTCAAAGAGTATGGCTTACTGGGACGAATAAGGAAATGACAATGAGTGCCTGGGGACACCATGAAGAGTTGGGCATCCTTCTCAAGGTGGTTGGGTGTGTGGCACTGGTTTAGTCTAGACAGGAAGCGGTGATATATGGGCTCTAATTACTGAGAGATGTATCAGGATGCTTTCATCTACATGAAAGCCCAGGGGCCCTCCCCAGACTAAACACAGGAGGGGATCTAACTAATGAGAGTCGGAGATACCGCCCTCAAGCAGAAGTCCTCGTGGTCCGAACCTCGCCCGTGATACGGGGGGGAAAATGCGAGGCCAGAGTCGTCTAGAACATTCCTGTAATCAACCAACCTTGAATCTAGAAAGCCCAGCCCAATACTCACACACTGTCTTCTGTCATCCTCTTGGTGGTAAAGGCTGCATATATTTCAGCAGACATTGTATTCTCACGCTTTCACATCAACGTTTTCTGGAGATGAGGTGCAGGTTTACTGCCTTTCCATAGCCTTAATGCTGGCCCTGTACTTTGTACTAGATCAGGGTTCCCCTACTCCTGTCCTGGAGGGCCAGAATCCAACACAGTTTGCATATTTACTTGTTCCAATACAACTACTAACCCTGGTAATTAAATGATTAAGATGTGCCTGAGCAGCTATGCTGGGTTCTGGATCTCCAGGACTGGATCTGGGGAACCCTGTACCAGACCAGCACTTCTGCTTAAGAATCTCCCTTAAGTATGTAAGTAATAACTTGCCCCAAATCACTTCTATTGTGGCAACTAACAATTTAATTCCAAGGAACTTCTTAATCACAGTCCTGGTGGTCATAAAGTGTGTAGCTGTCTGGTTGTCATTAACCTACTGATTACCAGTATGACTTCTCACAAAGTTCTGCATAGACTGAGTAGGACTAGAGTTAAGTACTACCGCTCTGTGACCAAAAGTTTATTTTCATGAGCTGTTTCCGTATGTGGACCTAAAATTGCATGACGAGATTTGGACCAGAACATTTGTGATGTTCTCCATGGAAAAAATAACCCCTCTTCATCCATCCATCCGTTTTCTAACCACTCATCCAGTACAGAGTCACAATGAGCCTGGAACCGATCCCAGGTAGCACAGAGCACAAGGCAGGGACACCTTGAATGGGACACCAGTTTGTCCTTTGGGCACATGCACACACACACACACGCACGGACGCACACACACATGCACACACACACATACATATGTTTGTATTTATATCTTTGTAGAGTCTGTTCATTCTTTTCTATGGGGAAAAAACCCTAATCTCAACAATGACAACCTTAACCCCTACCTAGCCCTAACCTCAACCATAAGTAACCAAACAAAACAGAAGACTTTTGGCTATTTTAGTTTTTGGATTGCATTCACAGATTTTTATAAAATTGTGGTTTCCCTTATGGGGACCGAAAAAATGTCCCCACCAGTTAAAATAACAGTTTTTTTAATAATTTACGCATGTCTGACACACACAGACACACAGACACAGACACACACAGACATACAGACACAGACACACACAGACACACACAGACACACAGACACACATACACAGACACAGACACACACACACACAGACACAGACGCACACAGACACACACACGTGTGCACACACGCAGAGGAGGAACGTGGCAAGGGCAAGACGAGCAATTGCCTAGTGTGGCATCTTCTAAGGGGGTGTTGACTTGGCAAACTGCTAGCCCCTCCCTCCAGTACTGGTTTCTTCCTATCACCCATCACAGAAGCTAGGTTGACATACATGGGGGATGACGAATAGGTCAAAAGAACAAAATGGGCATCAGGGCTCAGGAAGGGCTTTAGGAGGGTATCGACACCAGAGTGCAGGAGTTTCTTCTGGGCCATGAGCAGAGGCAGATAGTTTAGGTCCAGAAAGTAAAAATCCAGTATACTCAACTGGTTGGTGAAAACAAAATCTTGGTCTGGATTTTTATTTTATGGACCTGAACTATCCACCTCTAGCTGAGAGAAACTATTAGAAGATGTAGTTCAGGGGTGTCAAACTGCAGTCCTGGAGGGCCGGAGCCCTGTGTAGCTTAGTTCTTTCCCTGTTCCACCACAGATGATTCAGCTCAACAGCTATGTGGTAATTAGCACAAGTTGTTGAATCAGGTGTGTTAAACGAGGGGAAACCCAAAAATACGCAGAGCTCTGGCTCCCCAGGACTGGAGTCTGACATCTGTGATGTAGGTGAAGAGAATCGACAAGCTACATAGGGCAACATTTTGAGCAATCTTGCTGGGCAACTGCCAACCAGGTGAGACAGAGGGCACCGCATCTGGATATGGACGATTGCGAAACGTTTCCCACTGTCGATTAATGTTTTTCAGATAGAATTTTGTTGCCCAGCATCAGTGGGAAGGTGCCCAAACATTGCCCAACAACATTACTCAAAAAGTTGCCCATTGTATCATCACCCTAACTCCACCTGCATTTGGATGATTTCTCCACCCGCATTTGGAAGCACCCCTCCAGCCCACTCTCCCATCTTAAAATTAATATCTTGACGGTGTTTTCTTTACTGGGAAACATTTCATGTTCCATGTATTTTGTATTAATGGGTGAGCTCTACCCCTGCGATGGACTGGCATCCCATCCAGGATGTACCCCAGCCTTGTGCCTGGTGTTGCCTGGGATGGGCTCCAAGCCCCCCATGATTCAGACCAGAATAAGTGGTAAAGAATGGATGGATGGATGGATGGATGGACAGTTGGATTGGTGGATGGATGGATGGATGGGTGAGGTGTAAACAGAGGGATGTGAAGCAGAATTAGACAAAGTAAAATGTATTAGAAGTGATATATTGTAAGCATTCAGATGAAACGTGCATCCCAGTCCTTCCGTCTCTCTCTTCCTCCTTTTGAAAGGGGTCTCCGAGGGGATCATGATTTATGAGCACTGGCTAGGCTTGAACCGAAAACAAAAGCAGTTAGGTAAGACTTTGCTGTAATAATAATTTCATAATGATGAAAAAAGAGCGAATGATGGGAAAGAAAGCGATGTCTAAAATGTGGCTTCCTGCTGGAGCGGAGTCTGTTTGTTTCCTGGGGCCAAGTCCAAAACACCACCAAACTCTGCCAAGTACTAAGTTGGGAGTTTCTGAAAAAGACTGAAAAAGTTATATTCCCACAATTCAGTGACATGACTTGGGAGAGCAGGCTTCCTGTTAGCCATTAAGGCTGTCTGTACCTCATTTTCCCTGTCTGTACCTCATTTTCCCTGTCTGTACCTCATTTTCCCTGTCTGTACCTCATTTTCCCTGTGTTTTGCTACATGCAGTCTCCCAAACTAGAGGTAGCACCTAAGAGCTGCCTTCTGAAGGGCGAAGACTCAACAGGTGCTCCAAATTCTTTGGCCTGGGAAGCAGGAAGCGAAGCATCACTTTATGGGTAACTCCAGTACATGTATTCTGTACTCTACTAGTACTGCGCATTGGTAGTATTGTGAAGCTTGTGGCACTGCCTGGGATTGTGTGTATGTGTGGTAAATTGGCCTTCAGTGGTTACCCTCTCTACAATGGGATACTGCAGACTGACAAAGAGTGCTGCAGAATTACTTCAGCTTGAAAGGGAAGATCTTTGAAGGATTCTCTCTCATCATTAACTTTCCCTCTGTGACTTATGTAGGGCAATGATTTTAAAATGTGTCCTGCATGAGCTGGAGGAGAAATGGTTCCCAGCACTAACTGGGGCCCGGGGGGGGGGGGGGGGGGGGGGCGGGCGGGGGGGGGGGGGGGGGGGGGGGGGGGGGGGGGGGGGGGGGGGGGGGGG
>JAODKC010000039.1:9858118-9877391 GCA_026777985.1 Mormyrops attenuatus | reverse complement strand
ACACACACACACACACACACACACACACACACACACACACACACACACACACACACACACACACACACACACATCTTCTCTGGACTGCTGTGCTACTTTGGTAATTGCCCTATTCTAATAAAACCTTTAGCTGCACATGATCTGTTATGAGCACTTTTCTGAGAGACAGAAAAGAAACTATAAGTTGTTCAATAATATTTGTTACACTTCCGTTGCTGCTTTGGTGATTACGGGATTCAGCAAGGTTAGCGTGACCTTGCTCTGAACTGGAATTAGGACTTGCCAAGTTCTACTTAGATTGAGTGGTGAGCTTTCTTGTCACTCAATCTCAGTCCAGCTCTGTCCTCAGCAGAGGTGGAAAGTTTAGGCCCACAAAGTAAAAATCCAGACCAACCAATCAGTTGAGCATAAAGAGTCACAGTCATCAGGGTACTCAACTGGTTGCTTAAAACAAAATCACGGTCTGGATTTTTACGTTCTGGACCTGAACTATCTACCTCTGGTCCTCTGGTCCTTATCTTGTATGTGGGACTGTTTTTGTTTGTGACAGTTTTGTCTCTGTCTTCTGGCTGCCAGCATCTTGTTTCTGGGTTTGCGGTTCTGGGTTTTGATGAGCCGGTATCTAGTCTCTAGGCTCTGGGTTTTGATGAGCCGGTATCTAGTCTCTAGGCTCTGGGTTTTGATAAGCTGGCAGCGGTACGACTTTGCCCGGGTCAGGTTTGTAGTGCTCCGGTTTTGTCTTCTCATATATTGGTCCCATTTTCAAGTCCCTGTGTGCTGTTTCCCATTCCTGCTCCTCTAGTTATCCACATCTGAATTCCCTTCCTTGCACACCTCATTTGGCTGTCAGCAGTCCCAGTGCTTACCTGTTTCCTGTGGTCTATTGTCCAAAGATCTTGGTGATTGGTGGGGCGGAATACTTGCCATTGTGGGTGGGATGGTCTGCTCTTTGTTTGTGCTCTCTCAGCTGAGGAACTAAAAAAAATATTTTGCGTTGGTTTCTTCCTGGAGTCCAAAGACATGCAGGGCAGGGAAGCAACGCGGTGCCTTTAATGTGTGCATGTAAATGCCCTGTGACGAACTGGCATCCCTTCCAGACTGTTCCCCATCCTTGTGTTCTGTGCTACTCCCTGACCAGATAAGTGGATAGAAGATGGATTGCTTTGGGCTAAAATTTTGGATGAAGGATATACGTTTGGTGCTGCTGTGATATATCATGGAACAAATAGCCCCATTTAGTCCTGGCTTTATGGCACATAGAATTGGAAAAGGGCCCAGAGAACAACAGAAATCCTTGAAAAACATTGCACAGCATAGGGATGTCATTGTAGCAGTAGTATATAATACCAGAAACATTACCTCTGGGTATTCTGGTTTATTGGCAGTAAAAGACATGCAGTTAGGTGAATGGATGTCTCTGAATTGCTTGTTGTGAGTGTATGCACTGCAATAGACTGGCAGCCTGTCCAGGGAGCCCTCCAGTCTTGTGTCCTATGCTGCCTGTGATAGACTCCAGAATTCTGATTTTGATAAGCGGTTGTGGATGGATGGATGTTTGCACGAGCATCACCAAGTAGTGTGTGTGTTTGTTATTATGGACCATTGCGTTTTACCTGGAATTTTTAATATTATAAACCTTATGACAGTCCGTTTGTGACCCAGGGAATGCCTGTATTCTAGCGCTCCATAAACTCTATACAGAGAGAGACAGACACCTTAACTGTTGCTGCCTTTTAAATTAAGGATCTGTCTGTGATTCTAGCATTATAACAGTATTTAAACTGTTAGAGCAAAACTGCGTATCCAATTGTTGAGCAAATTTTCAAAACGCACTCAGTCCACTGGATAAGTTTCTGAGAAAGATTCTGTGGACATTCTGTGGACATAAGTGTGGAGTTTTGGAAATTTAACAAAAGTTCTGCATTGGATTATTTGATTCCCAGTACTGTACCATATGATGAGGAAGCCTGACTTTTGATTTTTAGAGGTCTTATCTCACAAACAGTAAAATATGGACTGAGTGAGTTTTGGAGTTGTCTTCTTTCTTTAACTGGGCCCCTGCTGTTAGGGGACATGCTGGTAGAAGGAGAGCAGGCATGTGGCTGTAGCTCTGCTTCCAGAGAGCAGACACACAAAATGACACATTCATCTAAGGACCCTAATCAGTTGTGTAACACAAAGCTTTCCGGAAAGGAGCACGTTGATAGCGCAGTACTATCTCTGTCAGGAAGAGAGTGGCCAAAGCAGATGCGAGAAGGTGAGGTTAGACATTGTGCTTTGTGAAATTCACAAGGGGTTTAATCATCCTCATTTTGGTCCCTGGGGGAGCTTGTCAAACCCTTTAAATTACTGTAAAAAGGGCACACGAGTAAGCATGGGGGGGGGGGGGCATGTGAGTGATTTGTTATGGTTCGGAGGTTAGGGAAAATAAAGTATGACCAGGGGAGGGGAACAGGAGTTAAATCAGAATCAGATAGGAGGGAGAGCCCTGGCAGGTACACAGTGTGTGTGTGCGTGTGTGTGTGTGTGTGTGTGTGTGTGGGGGGGATCCTGTGTTAGCCGTTCTGTATAATAGTTTATTAGTAATCATACGTATTTATGATCACAGTCTTAAAGATGTAAAGATGCAGTATGGTCATTTGTTGGCATGTTGCGTTACCACTTTAAAGCAATACAAAATAAACCAAAAAAATGTGATCAATAAGTTATTTTTATTTGATATGGGTATATTGTACATATCACATGGTTACTTGAATGTTTTGATGCATAACATGTAAATGAGACTTAATGCATAAAATTGCCTATCACTACAAGTCATATTCTTGCTGTAATGTCCCTGTGAAAATGTATTAAAATATCAAGTTATTCATGGATTAAGTTAAAAAACAAAAAAACACAGAAATCCTGGTGTCATGTAGAAGTATCTCATCCACTCAAGCAATGAATGTCTGGTCACAGCTACTAAGATAAGTAAACATTAATGCTGATGAAAAAACATGATTTTGAGCGCAAAACTGACCTTTTATGAAACTGTTGACTTTGAACCGTTTACTAAATTTTGGGACATCAAGGAAAGAAGCTGTTAACATTAAAGGAGACTGAAACATGATTTTTACCTGCAGTTATTAAGGTAGGTACATTATGCAATGTTTACGACTAGATAAAAGCTATAGGAGGTTTTGTGGGAATTAGACCAGGTGACCTGAATGTTATTACTGTTTGTCAGGCTTCTATTGCCGGTCATGTTCAGAGTTCTGCCATCTCATTGGACAACGGCACTGCACTTATGCTGTTCATAAAGTGGCAGGGGGGCTGCTGGGGGAGGGGGGGTACCTCTTATAGCTCAGCTCCTTGTCAGCAACAGCAGCGGCAAACAGACTTGAGGGCTGCTGTCCATCAGAAGCAGCTGTCGAGCTACCAGTGGCAGCAGCTGTCGAGCTACCAGTGGCAGCAGCTGTCGAGCTACCAGTGGCACCAGCTGTCGAGCTACCAGTGGCAGCAGCTGCCGAGCTACCAGTGGTACCAGCTGTCGAGCTACCAGTGGCTTACATTACAAAGGCTGCAGCTTTTGGAGAGAAAGTAAACAGCACTACATGCGCGGAGCAAAAAGGTAAAACCCAGAATACCTATTAAGTCACCATAAACCTTCGCTTTTTCGCTCCCCTATCTCAAGATACATGTACTCCTAAATGGAATTTATGTAGAAAGTTTCACATGATACACGATAGGTCTTTATGTCCAATCATTTCCCTACAGTATATGCATCCTCTCCTCATTTAGTGACCGAGTTAAGTTCCAACGACTAGTAAAATGGTCGCTAAGTGAAAATCACCGTAGCCTAGGCGTGACCGAAACTGTACATACGAATTCAGCCTTCCACAGCCTTCCATTCTCACTTTTTCTTTTTCTTCATGGCTGGACATTTTTTAACAACATTTTGTGCATTTTACTTGAAAGATCTCCGTCACTCCAACGTGTGATGTTGACAGGCATATGACAGTTTGGGTGTAAATGCATGTATTGGACAGAATTTTTCTCCTCAGGGTAACCACAGCCTACTGTGTATTTGTTACATTTCACCACAAGCTCACTTAATCAATTACCTTAATTATTAAAAAAAAGCAGATGAACTATTAGCATTAAGGTATTAGTATGACGGTAGTACCCTACCTTTAACATTCTTACATTAGCATACAGTTGGGCAAAATCATTAACACAAAGCCTATTTTATAATAAAGTGTTGAATATATTGTGTTATTTATTCAATAATGTACTGAAAGTGAAAAAATGGAATGAAGTTGGAATACCCATTGTAAAGTTGAAATACCATAACACGGAACATCCTATAACCCAGGGACCATCTGTACTGTACTGTTACTAAATGAGGATTGGTTGTATTGTTCTGATATTCTCTAGATAAAAAAGTGAATAGCGTTAATTAAAATAATTCAACATATGGAATCACATAGTTATGGATCCCCAGGACCGCTGACTCAGTGAATCTCCTTAGCTACTTGTTATTCCACACATGTGACTTCCAGGAAATAAATGCACTGCGTCACCTGCATCCCTGCCACATATCGTGTTATTAAAACTTGATAACAAGGACAAACGCAATTGCCCCTCCCCCCTCAACCCACTTGACCTGTGGCAACCTTGTTGCCGATGTTTGTGGTGATTATACCACTGCCACAAGCTGAGAAGGTATGACCTAGGGGGCGGAGCTTCACCATGTGGACACTGGAGAGGAGAGTGCGGCAAATGTTTGCAGAGTTTACGGTGGAAGTTCTTCAGCAAACACTGCATTTTCAAGCAATACGTTGCGTCTACAGCAGGGGTACTTAGGCTGAAGTGGTGGCGGGGGGGGGGGGGGGAATAGTAGGGTGCTGCAGATGTCCAAATGAGAGCAATGGGTAAAACTCCTACCAGCCACTCTACAACCATTTCCGCCTCACAAGCTCCGTCTCACAACCAGTGAACTCAGGGGAAAGGAATCTTATCTCTGCAAAAATGCACTTTGGAATTCCTGTTACTGTTGAGCTTGCCTGTGAGTGTGTGTGTGCGCAATATTACTGAATTCCTTCCCCCGCTGTCGTTGCCCCAACCCTACACACAACCCAGTTCCCGCTGTGGACCAAAGAGCAGACAGACGTAACTTAAATAGGATGATCTTCTTCACAATTTCCCTTCGCCTACAGCAGGACCTCCTATAAGTGACTTCTAGATGTCACCAGAAAAGCCTGCACGATTTAAAACGGAAATGAATGACTTTGACAGAAAAAAATACATACATTTTAACAACCTTTTTAACAAGTCCCTACCTCCCAAAAAAGAATTTCCATCTGATACAGTAGATGTGTACAAATGAGTAAAAATGTATTTCTTGGTGCCATTGAAAGAATGCCCTGTTACAATGTCACTCAGAGACGTCTATGCTTTCAACAGGGAGAGATTATAGGTGGTTTACGGGAATGTAAGGAGATATTTTGTGTGTATTTTCTTTTCGTATTACTTAGCAGAAAAGTGCCTTTCCACCTTTTGCTGTTCTTCTAATGACCAGTCGGTGCCAGAATTCATGCCCTGCTTCTGAAGAATCATTGTATATATTCTTGCCTCTAAAGCTAATGGTTGCTAACACAAGTTCATCCGACAGTGATGTGATCAAATATTAAGTCTTTCTGTTGCGTAACAAATGTTTGTTAATTAACCAGGTTGACAAATGCTAAAATCCAAGAAGCTTTAGTGTCATCCCATTCATGTTTTACAGCTAGAAAACCACAGTAAATTAAATTAATTGCCACTTTCTTGAGTGCCAGCGAAAATTGGTGGCAGGTTTGTTATTTGTGTGTGGGATCTGAATTTTGCTTTAATATGACCCTGGGTTGTATTAAAATATATTCAGAGGCCCAATCGGAGGCAATGAGCAGCACAGCTGTGCAGAGCTGTTTGCAGACCACCTGATTATGGGTTCAAACCCCTAAAAGGTGAAAGCTCTAATCATAAATAAGCTTCCCACAGTTGTACACATAGCGTTTGCACCGTCCAGCTGCGAGTGCGAGTCCCTCCCTGCACTTGGGATCCCCGTCCTCACCTCCTTTCCTCCTCTCTTGGTGGCTGACTGTGATTTTTACACTCTGCGAGCTCCAAGAAATGGCAAAGCGAGAGGGAGGTGAGAGCGAAGCTGAGAACAGGCAACCTTTCGCTCCGCAATCCTCCGGGCCCATCTGGCCGTAGGTGTATTTGGACTAGATACAGAGGCCATCTTTTCCGTCGAGTGGAAAACAAGTCAGTGAGTATCTGTTTTTTACTCCATGAGGTCTGACTCTAAGAAATGTTTGGGAGTGAAAGTGACCTCCTCGCCGCCCCCTCGGAGACCCGAAACGTGGCAACAGTGCACAGCCATCGCGTTACTGGAACAATATAGGCCGTCACGGCTCAAAGGCGGAGCTTTGATAAATGATCCAAACTCATCAGGACCCGTTGGATCTGGGTCAAGCTAATATTTTTAATAAGCCCATTGGGTCGACTTGGAAGCAGGTTTTCACAGGAATACTACAAGTACAGCGCTATAAATACATTGTAAAAAAAGCTTTGCTTCCCACTTGAGAATGCAAAGCTGGAATGATGATGAAACATATTAAAGAGTTTGCATGTTTAAAAACCAATGAAAACCTTGAGTTTCAGCTGAAATTATGACTTTATTAATACCTCCCCTACCCTGCACCCAGAGCTTCACCGGTTTCATGCTCACCACAACTTTGCACTGAATGACCTGTTTTGGAAAACTGAAGGACGACCTCACATAAAGCCAATTTACGTTAATTTACATTAATTTACGTTACGTTACTTTACATTATGTTACGCTACGTTTCGTACATTGTCAAGACTGAATTGTTTTAATTGGGGATCATGTCACAAACAGGTTTTAAATTGATAAAGCTTGGTTCTGGCCTCGTTACATTTCCGTTGTTGAGGTTGGCATGAATTTAATCAAAATCGTAACGAAACACATGGCACAGAGAAGCTCTATTGCAAACAAAAACTCTCGCACATTAGTTCCCTGTGTCAGGTCAGGCAGTGTCTGCAGCTCGTTCATCAAGGCCCTGTAGGATGATCGTTCACTTGTGCTTTCGATTAGCCAGCATCCTTGACCCAGACTTCGAGTTCTTACATCTGTCCCTTTCTGTACATCTGGACTTCTTTTGAAGGTGTTGACGTTTACTGAGGTCTCACTGTTCCACACTGTCAGAGCTGGATCAGAAGTTCATGGAGGATGAGCAGCGGCACAGTAACACCGATGATTTTTTGAAGGCACTTCTCAAAGCAAAGCACAAAGCTTTTTGAATGTGGGGGGGTATGCCTCCCAAGTAGAGAGCTATGACCACTGTGCATCCAAAGCGTGTGCCATGGACGAGGGTGATAGCAGATTGCTTATCCCATTCCCTGATGGGGGGGGCTATGTTAAAAGGGTGAAAGTTTTTTTTGGGAGGGTTTTCCTTTTTTCCCAACAATCAGATTACAGTCAGAATAGTTTCAACTTTATTGTCATCAAACAAGGCACAAATACTCAGTCAGTGAATGTGGTTTGGCATCTAATTTGGGACAAAACAGTGTACAAGTGCAAGAAGCAGTTGTGCTATACACGGACGGTGTCAAACTGAAATAGTGTATGTACTGTACATCTATGTAGTAAAAGAATAATGAGAGTTCAATACAGTGTGTAAATATATATACAGTACTGTGCAAAAGTCTTAGGCAGTCAAAGGAAATGTTTCACGCTATTTATCTGGGTAGTATGTGTATATGTGCTAATGTTAAATTGTGTATAAAAAACACAATTTAACATTAGAAGATGTGCGAATTAAAAGTAACACAATAAAAACTAACAGAATTTCCTTCACTCTCCAAAGAGTTACAGATATCTTGTTGGACGACTAGATGAACACTGCATCAGGTCCCAAACCTCTCCTCGGGGGCACCTCAGCCATTGCATGTATTAGTTACATTTAACAACCAGCTCACTTAATTAATTACTTTAATTAATTTAAAAAGTAATTGAAGTATTGATTAGCCATATGAGATGTGTCAATGGTCGAGTCAAGAAATACATGGGTGTATTAGATTCTTGTTGCAAATACTGGAGTAACTTTGGTAGAGGTTTAGAAATGACCAAGTTGACACATAATATCATATTTTACACCGACAGGAAGATCATTTCAATATCATTTTCTTGGACTGCTGAAGACTTTTGCAAAGTATGACACACATTGACAACTTTGTAAATACATTTTTGCAGATTGTGGAAAAACATCTCCCTGTCTTAAGGTGCCATCAGATATACTTTATTCCTCTTATATATACATTTTGTGTAGTTTCAGGATGGACTACCATTGTTTTGCCATTTGATTTCTGTTATAGCACCTGTTCCAGTACAGCTCAAAAAAAGAGCGAGAGGAACCACGACAGGGGTGGACGTCCCCTCAGGCCTGCCCCGGCCCGGCCTTATCTCGAGAAGCATGCGTGTGTGTGTGTGTGCGCGTGCGTGCGAGTGCATGGGTTTGCCACAGTGACATCACTATCAGGGAGGATCCAAACAGGCAGGAAAGTCAATTAGAGTTAAGCTGAGTTTACCAGCTGGATATCCAGCACAGCTTACGAGAGAGAGAGAAGGAGAGAGACAGAGAGAGAAAGAGAGAGAGAGGAAAAAGGGGGAGGAGAAAGAGAGAGAGAGGCAAGAAATAAGCAAGAAAGAGAGAGGGAGTGATAGAAGTATTCAGCAGCAAGTTTTGCTTGGTTAAAGAAGCTTGTTTTAGCTTTGCTGTCACTTATCCTTTCTTTGTTCTGCAGTTTGGCAGAGGCAGGAGTGTGTAGGCGGCACAGAGGGCCGAGGGGTCAGCGAAGGGAAGCTGTTTTTTATGGGCTGTGGTAACAGGATGAGGGCTTGAGCTGGGTGGCCTGGAGCTGGGACACTGTGACAGGGATGAGAGGAAGGGTGTCTTCATCCTCACTGGGCTTTCAGCAGGACGGCGAGAAGTAGAAACAGAGAAAGAGAGGGAGGGAGGGGGGGAGCGACTGAGTGGGAGAGAGTGTGGCTTTTTTCTGCAACACCTACAAGGGGCAGGAGAGAGAGGAGGGTATCTGTAGGAGCGTGGTCTGTAACGCTGGAGTGCAAGGACAAGCCATGGACTCTACGAGCTTCCTGCTGTTCCTGGATGTGAGTACTGGACACATGCTCTGTCTCTCTCTCTCTCTCTCTCTCTCTCTCACACACACACACACACACACACGCGACATTTAACCCGAGTGCTGTAGCTGTGCCGTGCAAACTATTAGCTGCCCAAAGTAAGTCCTCACACACAATCACATTTACCTATTGCAATGAAGACGATCGGCTCCATTTGTGTACAAGTGGCAGGGTGAAAGGGTGCTGGAATGTGGGAAACATGCAGATGTGCATTGACGAACATTGCGTCCTTCACAATGAGATTTTTTTAATCAATGTTGTGCTTGGTGAACATTTGGTCCCTATTCAGTAGGAATCAGGTGTGTTTTGGAGTCACCTGACACATTTCACAATATTTTCTGAAGTCCTGCGACTTCCCTCTTGTTACAGCTCATTAAAGCTGTAGCACATAAAATTAACTGCGTCGACAGCCTGTGCGTGCATAGATGAAGTACAATTCATAGGAATGGGAAATGTTTAAGGTAAAACCAGTGAATTTGTATGATCAGATATTTGCAGCTGCAGTAGTGAGCAGTAACCATCACACCCAAGCCTGTAAGCAGCGTGTTTAATCTGAGTTACTTCAGTTAAAATGATAGTAGTGTGAATCCCTTCAGGTAAAATCATCTGCTAAGCATATGAATGGCATTGATATATAAATTAGAAATACAGGGGGTGTTTAGAACAAAACAAAAGTTTGTGTACAGGGGTGTCATGGCATGTGTGAAACCCACCGGCTGAGAGTGCAGTGACGAGCGTGTGCGGGATGACGAGCTTGGAAGGAGAACCTCACGCCGTGTGAGGCTGTGCATATATTAGGTGCTATAATGAGGGGGGGGGAGGCTGTTTGGCGGTTTAGGGGTGTTCTCAATGGCAGCACCTTACCTTGGTGTCGGGGCTCGGGATTCACTTTCCTGTTCGTTAGGGAGTCGTCCTGGCTGGGGGGGGGTGCACAGTTACCCAGAGCAACGTGGGCAGCCGCATCCGCTCGTCCGTGGTCTCCATTCTGGGATGACAATCATCGTCAGGCATAGTTGGGAGGAGGTGGCCTGTGGTCTTTGGCCTCACTGCTGTTAACATTAGCATCTTAATCGCCGAGGCTGAGGTCAAGTACAGCACAGTGCTAATATGCTGTAATGAAACCAGAGTTCAGGCTACCTTGCCATGATGTCATCCATCACATGCTGCAAGAAGTAACTTACTTCCATCCATCCATCCATCTATCTATCTATCTATCTATCTAATCCAATTTCCATGCTCTCTTACATTTATGCTCTCTTCCCAGGACAGAGGTGTGCTTAGTATTCTTCATACTCCTGGGGCCCAGCATACAGAACTCCTGCTCCCATTCATAAATATGCCTGCCAATATAAAGAGGGATGGAGTTATATATGTGTATCGCATTATAGTACCGGTGAGGCAAAAAGCAAAGGGCACTCTGGTTAATCACACTGTCGGGAAAGTGAGACGGGTGAGACAGAGACGGGGGGGGGGCTTCAGCCAGCTGGCAGATGGGCCCACGCAGACGGACAGACATGTATGAGGGAGTAGAGGTGCAGATGGAGTTTCGGGGCACCATCAGGGGAGATTCAGCTCGAGAGGGAGAAGGAGAGGGAGAATGAGGCCAAAGGAAGGTGAGGGGCACAACAGGAAAGGAACGTGTGGCATGAAGGGAGCGGTGGTGGGTAAATCAGCCCGACTAGCGTGACCCTCCGGCCGCCTCTCCGCCACGCGCCCTGTGGTGGTCTTCCGCAAAAACACCATCCATTTCAGGTTTGAAAAAAACACATGAAATGCCTTTGAACCCCAGGAGAAGTGAGTTCCAGACAGAAGAGAAAACACAGTCCTGGCGAATGAGATAAGAGCCCACAGGCAGTGATGACGGACCCATGGTCCCCATCACTGCCCAATAGGTTGCGTATGGCCTTGAGGTGGTGGTGGGGGGGGGTGTTGTGTTGGTGTCATAGTCCTGGAAGAGTCAACTAAGGTGCATTAACGAGAGGCTGGGTGGCACCCGGTGGAGGTGATGGCAGCCTTGCGCACTCTTGATTAGTGCATCTCCTGGGGCAGAGTGAGGACTTGGAGGAAAAGCAATCACAGGGATGACGCAGACCAAGACGAATGGCTCACAGGATGTGGGAGGGCGGGGAGCGGGGGGGGTGGTGGTGGAATTCTCTGCCTGAAGATGCCAAATTAACTTTAGAGTGTTTTTTTTTCCCTCCTGGATTGTTAAGGTAGGCGGTGGTAAGAGCGCGGGGGTGAAGAGCTGAACCTAAAACGGGTGGAGGTGTCCTGTCTTTATCCCCTTGTAGACTCCACCTAAAGTCAGGGGTGCTTTATTCAGTTCGCTCTTCGTATTTTGAGGGATAACTGGTCGGTCCTGTCTACTTTATCCTTCTCTTGGTAGCACACTCGAAGTTGAGATACGTCATACAATGTTACTTTCTGGTTCTCTCGGGATGTTTCCATCCAGCATCTGGATGCAGTGAAATTGCTGTTTTTTTTTAAATAATGCTGTCGCAACAGTATTATAACGAAGTGCAGGCAGCCTTTGTTGCGAGAACCTACATATGCGTGGTTTATTTTTGGGTTCCACACTCCTTTCTAACTGTCCGAACTCACAACCAACTTCCTAGCGGAGGTACTTTGATGAGGTGTCATTGAAGTTTTCTTTCGCAGTAATAATAGTGTTACTAATTCGGATGACTTATCCAGGTTATGGACTGAAAGAGGGGAAATATTAACTTTAAAATCTTAGATCTGAATTCTAATTTTCGTCTTGGCTTCTTTGCCAGAATATTGAAGTGAGGGCATGGGTGTATTCCCGGCCATGCTGTAGTCTTCAAGTGTTTTTTTTTTCAAACAAACAGAAAAGCACAGACCAGGAATAGTTCTTGTCCCTTGTGGAGGATTACATGCGGAATAACGTGGGGTTGACAGAAATTTTATTCCTGTTTCTAAGGAGGAACTTTGAGACTTAAAGGACTTATCTCAGGGTCAAAACTGTGTGACAGCCTTTGTGCAAAATGACATGCAACCGAGTGGACTGCTTTAAGCATTCTTTAACAATGATAATGAATGCTTGGACTTAATAATTTAGCTCTTTTGTGTCACATTATTTTGGCATATGGTTGGTGTAGCTAGTTTTAGTACTGACCGCATCTTTATATTATAGGAGCGTGCACTAAATATGATAAATAATGACCACAGAGCTTGCATCTGTGGTTTCGGAACTTCAAAGCCTGACCTTAACCTTTGTCTGTTTTCTCACCTTCTTTTACCAGATCCACAATGTCCCCTGCTAACCTCTTGGTCCTGATGGTCCTGCTGCTACCTCAGGTCCTGTCGGGTCATCAGGAAGGCGCCATCAGCACTGGTGGTGACCCACTGCCTCCACGAGAGGCCAGTCTGGCCCAATCCATTCAGAACCTCTTGCTGACTCGACTGGGGCTACAGTCCCACCCGGCTCCCCGGCCTGGAGCACCCATTCCCCAGTACCTGCTGGATCTGTACCGATTCCACAAGCAGCAGTACCACTTGGTGGAGGACCCTCACTTTAGCTTCCCTGTGCAGCACGTGCAGGGGGCTAACACAGTGCGAAGCTTCCACCACATGGGTGAGACCACTTGGGACTTAGTCAAACCATTACATCCCATAATGCACCTCACCAGACATGTCCAATTGCTGGGCACCATAGAAATTCTTAGCCAGCCCTGATTTTTCAGCTGGGTACTGCATGTTTTTTTTTTTTTTATTAATCTGGCTTCCAAGGCAATGACCACGCAAAACACAGGAGAGGGAAGGCCACACAATCAGGATGGCTGTTGATTATGCGTCAATGTGTATATGCATTTATATACTGTTTTGACTCTATGAAGTCTCAGAGATAATATGAGTGTTACGAAAGAAGGCTAATGACTTTGAAAAACTCAAAACTAAAAGAATGAAATTGAATGACAGATATTTCGCCAGGACCTTGATAATAGCTGTGGAATGTCCTCAGCGCCGAATCTTCAATTAAATTATTTTATGGTATAGCTGACATCTTGGTGATCAACAACGGGTTTTGTCATTTTCTTGTCTGTTAGAGTCCAGCGATGCCTCACCTCTCCCTCTGAATGCGACGCAGGCATCAGACGTCGTCCGGATAAGGTTCAACATCTCCTCCATCCCGATGGATGAGCGTGTCACCTCTGCGGAACTCCGACTTTTGCACGGGGTGGGTAGGAGGAGTGCTGGTGACCATAGGGTCAGCCTGTTCCTCTCTGGGGACCACTCAGATTTGGGAACCACGCTGCTGGAATCACGGTGCCTCACCCAGAGCGGCAACAGCGAGAGCAATTCCTGGGAGAGCTTCAGCCTCCACTCGGACCTGATTGAGAGCGCCTCTGACCAGGCGGGACTGCTGGAGTTCGTCATAGAAGTGACGCCCTTAAACGGGTCTCGAACATCCGGACAAGAGCTCAGGCACGAGCGACTTAGGGTGCGTAGGGCGGCCAGACAGAACGAGCCCAGCTGGGCACAGGAGAGACCCCTATTGGTGACCTACAGTCATGACGGGCGCGGCCAGACCCTGGCTCGCTCTGCGGGCCGCCAGGAGGGGGGACAGAAGCTAAAGAGGAGGCAAAGGAAGGGACGAGATGGGAATGGGGACTGGGGGAGAGGCAGGCGACAGGGCCGGAGGGAGCAGAGGGTGAAGCGAAATGGCGGGAAGGCGGCAAGGCTGCAGCAGCTTTCCCGGGACCTCTGCCGGCGTTACCCGCTCTACGTAGACTTCAGTGACGTGGGCTGGAACAAGTGGATCGTGGCGCCCAGTGGCTACCATGCCTACTTCTGCCTTGGCGAGTGTCGCTTCCCCCTGGCCGACCACATGAACTCGTCCAGCCATGCCATGGTGCAGACGCTGGTGAACTCGGTGAACAGGGCCGTGCCGCGGCCATGCTGCGTGCCCACGTCCCTCAGCCCCATCGCCATGCTCTACCTAGACCAGCAGGACCACGTGGTGCTCAAGAACTACGAAGAGATGGTGGTGGAAGGCTGCGGCTGCCGGTAGCATTGACGAGGGTGGAGGGGAATTCCAGGAGGATTGTGGGAGGCGGGTGGGGGGCTCAGCGTCTATGAGTCACAGTTAGGGAAGTCAGTGTTCATATATGTGATTAGAACTCACAGGGGCGTAGCTAAAGATTCTGGGACCCCTGACAGAACGTCACCTTGGGCTTCCCCCATTATATAATTGTATAATTTTCCACATTCAAGGGCCCTTGTGAAGTGCTAGGCCCTCTGAATCAGCCAGGGTATCCATGCCGCTACTGCGCCCCTAATGACTAATGCTAACCTTATTACTTTTCTTATTGGACTATTTATTCTATTGAAAACAGACATTTTGCTAAAAGCTATCCTCAATGTTACACATTGCCGAAGAAAAAAAAATGGTGAAATAATATATTGAATGGACCTCCTCTCCCAGCAGAGTACAGTGCTATATAAAAATGGAAGGCGATTCTTCATTGCCTGGTCCCCAAACTAATGGATAGTAGCCATTCACTTGTTTGTATGTGTCTGTCTGTTATTTCACAGTTATTGATGTTTTCTTTTGATGTATAATGCTGCCGAGTAACGTGGGATTTCCTTACTCTAATCTGACTGTGACCCAGGAATCCCCACTGTTAATGGATGTTTCCAACTCGATGTTAGCACAGTGAGAATCTTTGGGTGTGTCTGAAATCACATACTTACACAGTACATATTGAATTTCATTAGAAGCCTACTACTCAACTGTAGTGTGTACTATATGTATGCTTGAGAACAGTATGCATGCACTCGGACACACTGCAGTTACCATCTTGTATATAACGAAATTACATGTTTCAGTCAGCTTATATAACTGGGTGTTTTTCTACTTAAATTTCCATAGAGGCTGCAGAGCACTTCCTCCACCACCTTGATACAAATTTCTGAAGCAGTGACATCCTTCGTCTCTGGTTGCATCTCCAGAGGCCTTGTATAGCATCCATCAGTTGCACCTTCAGAATTTTGCAGACTTATATGTCATTTGGGTACCGTTTGCATACTGTCTCATCCATACTGCTCACTTTGCATACTATATTTAAACAAGTAAACAAGTATGTGATTTTGAATGCACACTCTTGTGTTGCACAAGCTGAAACCACTCATTTGCTCATTTTAATGCCATTGATGGAGACCAAGCACAGTCACAGATGAAAAATGAACCTCACAGACTGTATATAGTTCACAGGATATTTAAAACATTAATAATATTAAGTATCATATTGTTTGAATGTCTTATTATTTAAAGAGAAATTTATATTCTTTTCTTAAAACTGAACAAAATTCCTTAATAATACTCCTTCTAACTTAACACATTTATGTATTTACATAGCAGTCACTTATGGAATATGTAATACTGAAGCAACTGAAGCATATTGTGTGTTTCTCCTCTTCGTATAGCTCAAAAACCAAAATGACAGAACCATTCACTGATGGTGGCTTTTGTCTGCGTTTTGTATAGTTGGGTGTGTGCATGCGTGTGCAAGTGTCTGTAATGTGTAAGTTTATATGTACAGAGTGAAGTGCAGGTGAAGTCACTATGAACAGCACACGCCTCAGGTATTTCCGTGTCCATTCTCTCATGTCGTCTTGCAGGTCCTGTGATGGATACGTCTCTGAATGTCGAGACGCGGTTTTCGCAGGACTGCCCAGAGTATTGTCTTATCTGCAAAGAAAAGCCACTCAGTGTCTCTGTGACATGATGTTCACAAGATATTCTCAGAGAAATTTGCTAACTTTCAGTTAACTGTTCTTTGGACGTGCCATGTCTAAGAAAACAGTGCCTATTAACAGTAGTACAATGTGAGACATTGCCAGAGGATGACCTGATGTATGTATTAAAAAGGAAATATCTAATCATTTATGAAATATAATCGTTTTCCCTTTTTTGTATGTCTCTTATCTGAAATACTTTGTGTCGCTCAAGGCAAGGCCATCGATGAGGGAGAGAGAACACATACACTTCCCTTACCAGGATGTTTGTCCATTGCAATGCAGTTTACACATGCTGATACCGCCCATATCTATATAAGGAAAGACGTTCCAACTCCCGAGACAATTGCCTCAGGTAGGAAAATAAACCAGCAGTCAATATGGAGTTAATCTGCGGTGCAATTTTGCAACTGTTACTTAAATGGACCCCCTACTTGAGGTGCTTTCACAATCTGCAGTCTTCCGCAGTCTGGTTTGGAAATTCTTCCTCACTGCCGTCTGCCTGGGGGGATTCTTGTGGGTGAGCTGAGAGGTTAAGAGGCTGAGATGAGAGGTGGGGAGGGACAAAACGCCTCACCAACCCTTCACCTCATCCCCGGACCACCCAGCTCCATCCTGAAGAGCCCCTTCCGGAGGTCGACGGCCAAGCCTACTGCTTTCGTGGGGGACTCTGGCCACGGCTCGATCCACTACAGCTGTTACAGGGGCGAAGACCCCGAGCCCTTCTGCGTGTGGGCACACATGTGGGCCTATGTTTTTCCCGTGAAGTGCACTGCAGGGCCGAGAGGAACAAATAAGCTGGTGAAATGCATTCCGCATGAGTCACGCACCAGCCGGAAAATGACCTTTGCCTCTCTGTCTTTCAGCCACTGTGCAGATGCAGTATTATGACAGCATGTTGCACAGCTAATGCTTAGTTGGGCGGATTAGGAGGTTAGATAATGGAGCCATCTTGCCAGGTAAATAGAGTAAAGTGTGTCTTCGATACAAGTGACCTTGATCTTGGTACAAAGGCAAGAATAACCAAGGACTTTGCCGGTACGCAGGCATAGCACCGTTAACTGCATAGGTGATCAAAATTGAGTTTTGACCCAAATCGACAAAATATCATGGTTCAACTATAGTTGGTTTTGAATAAAACACTTTCACTGACCTACACACTACACATATGGATGAACAGTCAAAAAACCATTTTTCAACTTTTTTTTTTATGTCAGTATTGTTGCTGTGTTTTGCCTTTGAGGACAATACTGTAGAGTCACCATTTCATGCATACTGCGGTGGTACTGAACAGTTTCCATGCAGATATAGGTTACATTTGGACAGAGCCGTGTTGCAGGGTACACAGCATAAAATGGTTAAGGCAGTAAATAATGGGTCTTTCTGTGGACCAGTGATATTATGTAAGCCTGGTAAATCCCAGGCTGCGGAGATGAAAGGATCAGTCTTTAACCCTCATCACGCCAAAATGTATGCGTGCAAATTTTCAAAACTCACTTAGTCCACAAGATAGATTTTTGGGAAAATTGCTGTGGACTTTGTGAGTTTAGAAAATTTAATGAAAGTTCTTCATTGGATTTCATGAGCGAGTTTTGGTCCCTGTTATTGTGACATGCAATGAGGAAGCCTGACATTAGGTCACTGGCGGTCTCATCTCAAAAACAACAAAAAATGGACGGAGTGAGTTTTGGAAATACGCTATTCAGTTATTATCTCAATCAGTTGTGGGACCTACTCAATAACCTTAATTAGCTGTCTGACAAGTCAAAAACAGGACAAACCCCACCTATCCACATCCTCTCTCATCGGTCAATGTGCCCTTTCTATCATTTTCTAAATCGTCAGTAGGAAAAAAAGTGAAGGGAAAAAGAAAGGCAAAGGAAAAGAAGAAAAAAACGTCATGTCAGATCTATCCCAAGGGAGCTCTTGAAAAAGCGTCTCCTTTGACTGGAACTCGGGTCAAAACCTTAGATATAATCGTCCTTATCTCAGGAGACAGTGCATAATTGTTGACTAATGATGATGCTATTAAGATAATTGAACTAGCTGGACTTTCAGCATATACATTCACGCAATGTCTTTGGGAATGCAGCAGCCTTACAGAGGAACTTTATCAAAATGATTATGCCGTTAAACAACTGAGCTAAGATGTGTACACATTGAGAAGATTGATAGTGCAGTATATCAAGAACTTCTGGGGAAAAGGCACGCACCGTCCCACAAACAGAGACTCAATGAAAATTGAGGTGTAACTATTCTAAAAGCAGATTGTATATCTGATCCAGTCATAAATCAACAAGTCATAAATGTAGGGCTCACACTGATGATTGTGACAGCAAGTTTGTTTAACAAACACGAGCCAATACCAGCAAAGATAGTCACGCGGAAAATGCAGACCTTTGTACTGCAAATGTGGCAATTGACAATGATCGTTGAAAATAGTTTCTCTGGATGGAGGAATTATGGCAGAGATTGTGTTTGGGTTTTAGATAGCTGTTGCTTGCTGTCCCTTTTTCTTCCTGGGCGTGCCTCTCCTCTTCTGCCTTGGGTAATGTGTGGAAGAGAGAGACTGGATAAAGACTTAACGCTCCCAGCACAAACCTCCCGCGTCTAGCCGCCAGTCTGCACAGTCCCAAGATGAAAAATGATGTTTTTTCAGGTGTATCCCATGACGTGGGCGCCGTCGTTGCCTGGCTGGTAATCGCATTCTCTTTTTTTTTTCCCCCGGGATACTTTTTTCCCCATTTTTCACCTTATTTACAAAATCACTTGCTGATTTGGACAATTAAGAAGAGATTTCAATGAGGCAATGATGCTTTCAGTGTGCACCGATGAGGTATGGGATACATTGAGATGACAGGGAGGTGGACAGTGTGAAAATATTCCCGCCTTGATGTGCAGACCCCAATGCTGCCCCGTGGTGTGATTATTTTTGATGAGGTGTCACCAGTTACACCTTAAAACCTCAGATGTTCTTCCTTTCCTATACAGTACCAGGTAGTTATGTCATATCTCCTGGACCACTGGACCTGGTAGGAAGTAGCAGGAGGCATATGTGTAAATGCAGTGCCCCCTGACAAAATGTCACCTTGGGTCTTGCCGCCCAATTTTACATATAATTTTACGTATTCAAGGGCCTTTGTCAAGTTCTGGGCCCCCTGAATCTCCCAGGGTATCCCTGCCCCTACTGCACCCCCGGGTAGGGCACCTGTGAAGTGCTGGGCCACATGAATCTGCCAGGGTATCCGTGCCCCTACTGTGCCCCTGGGT
>JAODKC010000039.1:9837194-9858018 GCA_026777985.1 Mormyrops attenuatus | reverse complement strand
CTGGGCCGCCCCCCCCCCCCCCACCCGTGCCCCCCCGCCCCCCCCCCCCCCCCTCAAAACAAAAAACACCCCCCCACCCACCCCCCCAGGGGGGGGGGGGGGGGGCCCCCCGGGAGGTGCATCGAGCTGATTGGCTATCTGCTCTTCCAGATGTCCAGATGGTTATAAGCCAGAGAGCGACAGCAAAGGCCACCAGGAAGAAATGGATGTGACCATGTTTTATGAGCCTTCTGTTAAACACAGGGCAGGGACAGGGAGTGAATTCCAATTCCAAGAAAGTACTTAACTTCAGTAAACAAACCAAAGGTAGAGTAAACCCAGCGTCATGCTGGTGTCAAGTATCTTTATAATCTTTTGTTTGTGTCAGGCATGTGCCTTGATAATCACCTAAGCGTTCTAGCAAAGTTCATTTTACTTATCATTGTTGAAGCACAAGTGGTTATAGACTATATCATAACCTAGTTACCAATCACAATGAGGTCCAGGAACTCTGGGTTTAAAAGAGCTTGTAGTCCTAACTTTCACTCACCATTTCATTTTATGTTCTGTGCAAGGGTGTAGATTTCTGCGGTAGGGAGACATCCATATCAATACTGTGGCAGCACTGTGTCTGTTTAAGGGGGCAGGTGGAGGGAGTTTCGGGGCTGATTTGGCCTTACCAACATTGAAACCAAACCGATGCCATTGGTTTTGGGTAAGTATAGCAAAGGGTTAAATCACAAGATTTATTTTTGTTTTTCTTGTAGGTGCAGGTAATTATTCTCGTGCATACATATGCGAATGAGGGGGCTGTCACAATATTTCAGAGTGTCCACTCTATTACAAAGACCACCCTCCCTTTCTGTGTGCGTGTCAAAGATAGAAAGTTTTCTGTCAAACTCAGACTGAATTATGCTTTAAAAATATACCGGCTTTTTTTTTAGCCCCAAAAGTAGGAAACTCGACCCCCTTGTTCTTTTAATGTGATTGTCTGAGAAAGGATACAAGAGAAATATGCAAGACCACAATAAATAAAATTACTTCATGAAAAAATGAGTTCATTGATCGTGATGAATGGTCACCAGGGGAAACATTAGAAAAATGCTCCACCGCTCCTGCTTTTTGTCTCTCTCTCTTTTCTTCACCCTGTTCCTCCTGCAGAAAGAAATCATTACATTTGCACATGTGTCCGTCCTCGAAAACACGGCTGATAACAGGGCCATGAGTAACGGATGGCCATTGCTGTGCAGACCACACCGTGCTCCAGAGAAACATCAAAACATGTTTCATCCCCTCCAACACAGGAAAAAAGGGGTAAAAAAAAATCCTGTCGTTGAAATTAGATTAGCGTTTAAAACATATGTGAATTTATCCAGCCCGAGTGGCAACTTCTCTGCAGATGCTTGACCTATCTCCAACTCCTCCGAGCCCCGGTTCTTTGGTTTCTCTCTCTCCTCGTCTCTCCGAATCACAGAACCAGAGGAGAGACTGTGTAAAATATACTGCGACGTCTGGGTGTTCCAATGTCAACACTAGCTTCTACTAAAGTAAAGATGTTACGGAGTGCGAAGGTACGTTAAAATGCTTTACCGTGGTTGAAGCCCTTTTGCTGGGTTAAGGAGGTGTGAAAATGATGTCCGTTCCTTCAGAGGAGCCCAGTGGAACTGATTTGTGGTAAGCCACATACATAATTACACCCAAACCAGCGGATCCCGTGAGCTCTGGCTCGACATGGAAACCAGGTGGAAACAGCGTGAAGACAAAATGGTGGGGAGGCTGATAAATTCATCTCCTGAGGTGGGCTGCTTAGCTTAATCACTAATGCAGAAGCTGAAGTGTTGAGCTGGGGGAATTTTGCTGGGGGTGAGGTACATGTAGAGGGAACAATCCCAAGGCTTTAGCTGGGTGACCAAAAAACTTGGGATGCATTGCAGCCATATCTCCATATCTTGATAGTGAGGATCCTGCTAGCCAGAACCTGAAAACTGGTATAGGAAGTGCAAATACAACCTTTCATCCAATCAAGTCTGAGATCACGTCACAAAAAGCACCAGGCATATGAGGCAGATTATGGGTGGGACACGATGTATGCCAAGTGCCGTTAGACCATGGGAGAAAGCCGGGTAACATATTGGCCAAACACTGAAAAGTGAGGTAAACGTGCCCCCTATCACCACCGAAATAAAAGTTAAAAGGAAAGTTATTTTCAAACCAAATTGTCAAAGCATGCAGATGCATGAATAATTATTCCTATAGGGGTGAGTGTGCCCTGTCATGGGTTGGCATCCCTTACTGAGTTATTCTCTGCCTTCTGGCCATTATCTTTGGGATAGGGTCCTCACCTCCACAACCTTGTAAAAGACAAGAAGTATAGAAAATGAATGAATGAATGAATGAATATTTCTATCGTGGAACGAGACATTTAACCTGATAGCATTTTAACAAAGTCATGGTATTCGAATATAAAATACAAGTCAGATGTCTGGAAACACCTACTTTTAATGCATTTGGATCTATTCAGGGAATGAAGTAA
Organism: Mormyrops attenuatus; assembly: GCA_026777985.1. Lineage (NCBI taxonomy): Eukaryota > Metazoa > Chordata > Actinopteri > Osteoglossiformes > Mormyridae > Mormyrops > Mormyrops attenuatus. Next base: position 9,855,506 of record JAODKC010000039.1, on the reverse strand, counting down.
TACATATCAAATATTGCAGTGAAGAAGAAGTGTTCAACATCCCAAAACCTTCTCAAATTTTAGACCCCCTTTTGCTTCAATGACAGCATTGCAGACCCTTGGCATTCTTTCAACCAGCTTCCAGATGTAGCCACCTGGAACGCTTCTCTGACAGTCCTGAAGGAGTCTCCACAAGCTCTGGGCACAAGTTGGTTGCATTGCTATTAGTCTTTTGATCCAACTCATCCCAAACCAGTTCAATAGGGTGTACATGTGGGGATTGTGGGGCCACGTCATCTGTGACAGCGTTCCATCTCTTTCTTTGTTCACAAGATAATACTTGCCACATAACCTCGAGGGTTCTTTTCTTGCTGAAAAATAAATGATTTTCAATACTGTATGCCTGTACATTGGCAAACCCTTGAAAAAGATGATCGTAATTTCCCGTTATTCATTTATGTGTGGAACAGTGGCTCACTGGATAACGCCGCAGACTTACACCCTTAGGGCTGTAAGCTTAATACCTGGCTCCGCTTCCACGTTCATGATACTTACATATTCTCCACATTCACACAAGATCCCTCCAGCTAGTCAAACCTTATCCTGGAGTTCAAAGGCCTCTGGTTTAGGTGAACTGCTGCTTCTACATTGGCTGGCATCCCATCCAGGGAGTCCCCCTATCCTGTGCCTCCCAGGATAGGCTCCATGTTGGCTGGATAAGTGGCCAATGAAAATGGATGCACAAGACTAGACTGCCTACTGTGAGAAACTGCAGAGCAGGTGTGCCTTATGAACCTAGAACTTGGGTTGCAGTTGTAGACCGAATTATACAGCTCCCTGAGGCTCAACAAGATATAAAAGCACAATGTGCTGAAGAAATGTACAGCCTAATCCTTCCTCACAGCATAGATCTATCCATCTTCCATCTAGGTCAGGCTTGCATGTCTTTCAGTATGAAGTTGGAAAATATCTGAGGTAATGAAAATCACACTGGAGGCACCAACATTTCTAGATAATGTTTTTTGCCCAAGGAAATAAGGGTGTACCCATGTAGAGAAAATCAAGTCTGAAATAATGTTCTAGGCACATACACGATTCATATTTATTTTACTTACCAGTGTAATTAAGATTAAGACGACATACTCTGCAAATTTTGGAATCTGTCTTTCACTGCATTTTTTTAGCATAAAAGAATGACGGCCCTAGTAATCCCGTCCAGGGTTTCCACCTGCCCTGAGTATCCTGGGATGGACTCCAGGCTTCTCCTGACCCCGTACTGGCTAAGTGCTTATGGAAGACAGATGGATGGATCATCCTGGTAAAAAAAATTCTGTGGAGATAGCGTGCGCTGGACTTCCATCAATGAATGAGTTGGATGGTGGCATCTGGCAAAGAAACTTGAGATAAAACAAGAAAAAAAAGTGAATAGAACAGTCACCCAAGATAAATGAAGTGGATTTGTTTCACTATCCCTACCCAGATAAATGCAAACAAAAGATTGTTTTCTAAAGCCATTTTGATGAAAGATTACTTGGATTATCTCAAATCTTCCTGCGATGTTCTAGGCACACAAGAATGTCCTGACAAAGTTAGGATAACATAATGAAAATTACTATGGTGTTATACTGGGGATCCGACTTTCCCAGTGTTTTCTGGGAACTTTCTCTGTGAGCTGGGCAGCTGTATAGGTGCCTGTTCCAGCTGTGAAACCGGATAGCAACTGGATCCAGTGAATATCACCCAATGAGCCACCGGAATATGGTCTGGAAGCAGCGCAGGGTGGGGGCCGGTGGGGTTCAGCTACATCTGGGCCTCACCGCTCTTAGGCAGGGTCTAGACGCCAGCACGGTAGCTGGCCTCTCGAAGACCCAGAGGTTCTCCGGGAAGTGAACGAGCCGACAACAGGAAGCCCTTTAAATCACATCGCAGACGGATATAAATACTTGAAGGAGGTGGGGTAGCCACAGGGCAGGGGCAGACCTACTTTCTGCTGCCGCTACCATTCGTGTCAGGGAAGAGGCGACAGGAAGTGGTCGATGGAGACGGAGGAAGTGAGAAAGACAGGGGTGACAGTGATGGAGAGAGTAAGAAGGAGAGAAACGGATTTGGGGGACGGGAAGGCAAAACACAGGTGGGGAAATGCAGAAGGATACAAGCCCTTCCTTTAATGACGTGGTTGAGAAATAAAATTGTTATCCCATACCACATCAATCCCAGAACACAGGTGTTCAATGACAGATCAAATCCTTCTCCTATTTTATACCTCCCCTGCTTCCCTCTGTGTTTTTTTTCCTAATAATGATATAAAAAACAATTTAATGTGAAAACCATGAGCACATATGGTAGAGATCAAACCTGGTAAAAGCTTCATCGGCTGTGGTATCAGTCTTCTCCCCTCTGGCTTTAAACCAGCCCGGGTCTCATGAGGGAGTGAATCGTCAGAATAGTCCTGGTTTGTTTTAACCCCTGATCACATCTTGTTTAACTTGGTGTAGTTCTCAAAGGCCTTGACTAGAAAAATAAAAAATGAATCATGGATTTATGTCATCTGTACTACTGTGCATATGCATGTGATTTTTTTTTTGTGAATGTAATGGTTTCTGCGCCTGCATTAGTTTAAATCAAGTCAAGGTACAGACATCCATCCATCCATCCATCTTCTATATTTGTCCTGTGCAAGATCATAGGTGCCTGGAGCCTATCCTGGAAGCTATGGGTGCATGGCAGGTTATTACCCAGAATAAGGCGCCAACCTATTGCAATGCAGTTATACAATGAATCGAAATAACATTTGTCCAAGACTTTAAAAATGTCTTTGCACGTACGACACAAATGACAACAATGAATAAATAAATAAATATGGTGTAAACGTAGTGCTACTTTCAAAGATGGTTGTGAAGTGGGTTTGACTGTGTTCCATGCATGAACTACCACTGAAGGATTGAAGGATTACTCACCTCTGCTTACCCAGCTGCCGTAGCAACTCTGGGCTCATGTCTCCAGCCTTCCACCTTAGCAACAACGTCGTACTGATTTAATGTTGTATTTGTCCCTACTAAAACCCCTCTCTCCCCCTCACATGTGCTGAAAGTGACCTACAGTGCGGAGTTCCATGGTCTGCTTGAGAGCTGTCTGCCCCCAGTTCCACCTCAAGAAAATAAATACAGTAGAGTCTCGCTTATCCAACCTTTGCTTATCCGACATCCCACCGCAAAAAAAACCAAAAAAACACATCAATCGGCAACAAGAACTGCAAGTTGCGAGTGTGAGCGTCGTCTATTTTTTGTTGCTCCCGTCTCTACCGCAGCTAATTAGTTACCCCGACTGTACAGTGGCGCCCGTCTACACTAAAACATGATTATTCGGTTCGTAATGTGTAAAATTATAACATAGTTTGACGCTTAATGGGCTTTGTCTTAACTCCTCCCATTATCCGACGTTCTGCCGGCCCGTTTATGTCGGATAAGCGAGACTCTACTGTATTTGAAAATGTGAACAATAATTTTTTTGTTACTAAAAATACTAAAACTTGGGAAAGCGTATTCCTTCAATGCCTACATAGAAATGACATCCTAAACAACACTGATTCATGACATTTGCACATGTCACTATGAAAGCCAACCCTCTCTTCCATGTGCAGCTCAGTGGCTTAGGTCTCTGTGAGTGTGATTCATATAGAGTGAGAGTGATCTATATATGCATCATAGAAGGAAAAAGTAAGATATGCAAAAAGCATTCTAATATACTAGAGCATCATTACCAAGTAAATTCATATCATAAAGTCTTCCTTGTGGATGTTCTTTAATCTATTATTCTTCAAATTTTTCATTAATGTTAGGCAGCCAGTCAACCTTGGACCCCCAGAGATTTTTTTCTCTTTACCTTTTGGTTCCTCTCCTCTGTTGTCATGTGGCTTTCTGTATTTAATTTCTTTGTCTTCCCTTTTCCCTGTTTTTGTATTATTCTGTCTTAATGATGTTGCAATATATCACAACACACCCATGTGAAGCGCCTTGGGGCAACTCTATTGTGAAAGGCGCTATATAAAAAGAATTTGAACTGAAATGTAGAAACATTAGAATTTGAATTACCGAACCACCTTCTAACCACATATCGATTACAGGGCTGTGGGCTTTTCATGTACTAATTAGTTTAAATACCCATTTTGAATCACTGACTGGTCATGGATAACATGTGTATGTCATAAGGATACAATTTGGATACCTGATAACAGAATGATAAAATGAAAAAGGATGTTTTAGTATTTTTAAAGTTGTGCATTACAGATGGCTTTTGAACTTTTTAAGGTCTTGTAGTTGGAAGCAAAATAATATGCTAAAAAAAATAGATCTCAGCTGGACATTGGATGAGACTCATTCTATTTTCACGCCAAGTATCTCAGGACATCTTAAAAAGCTCAGCTGCTTCTCATTCTTGGTGATTATAAATCTCAGTTGAGCATGGGTGTGCGGGAGTAGGCGTGAGCTGCTTAGTACTGTAGTGCAGGAACAGTGTTCAGTGACAGACAAGATCGTGCCACAAAATAATCAGGCATTCAATTGACCAAGATGGAATGAATGACTTGCTGTCATTTGTAATACAGAAATTATAAAGACTTTGTTAATAAAAACATGTTATGTCTCATTCAGGGTGTCTTCCTGTGCTTCCTCTGATAAACTCTAGGATCATTAAGACCCTGTACTGGATATTGGATTTTGGAAATGGATACAAACATAATTCTTATGAGCTTCTATACAGTACCAGTCAGAAGTCTGAACACACCTGCTTTTAATGCATTTGGCTCTATTCCAGCGTTACAACTAAATGTCTTGATGTAATGAAATAACAACCAAGAGAAGTGTTCATTTTAGACTCTTCAAAATTGCCCCCTTCTGCTTCGGAGACAGCTTTGCAGACTCTTGGCAGCTTCTCTCAGTCAGATTCCATATGTAGCCACTTGGAATGCTTCTCCAACAGTCCTGAAGGAGTTTCCACAAGTTCTGGGCACAAGTTGGCTACTGGGCTCTCGATCCAACCCATTGTGGGGGCCAGGTCATTTGTCACAGCATCTTTTTCCTTGTTCACAAGATAATACTTACTACATAACTTCAAGGTGTGCTTAGGGTCGATATCTTGTTGAAAATCAAGCCGTTTTCAGTAGGTGTGTCCAGATTTTCATTAGTACTATATTTGATTGTCTCATTAGTACATGAAAACAGCGTGAGAGAAAAAGAAGTACACAAAGACTACTTGGAATTGTTGTTCAGCAGAATTCCCTGTATCCTAATGCAAATGCTTAAATTGAACACCTTCAGTACACTCCTGGGTACATAAAATTACTACTTGTATATAGATACACAAGCATATTTGCTAAGCTAAGTGAATAATGGCATATTCTGATGTTTAATCATAAATTCTATTATGGGACATGTGTAAAGATGAAAACAACATGCCTTTATTCCAAGAAATGATTGGTGTGTTTGCCCAGCATTTTTCCTCCAATGTTTTTGTCTGACAGCTTGTTTGTTCCATTCTACACTCTAAAATGTTAATACAGGCAGTCCCTGGGTGAAGAATGTCCAACTTACGGACAACTCGTACTTACGGACCGTCATAAAGCTTATCATGTTAAACGTTTGGGTTAAATATAATGGTTCATAATAATGAACACTCGCACTCCTTTGTGATGCTCATGCGAATATTGCATGGTTTCAGTGGTTCATCAAATCAAGGTACGTCATACAGTGCGGTACCATATGAAGATACTTTTACTATTTCTGTATTATTATCTTTCCAACTAGTCTACAAATTCGACATGAAGTCCTTGAAATTCCCTGACATTTTATTACTAATAGACTGCGACTTTGAGTAGGATGCTGTACAATCAAACTATAGCACTAGTGTGGTTTCTAGCCTTCTGGGAAAATGCTTTGACAGCCTGATGGAAAATGAGAAAACAGAGAAAATGACCCACTGTTGGAAGTTATCTTTATTTAGTCTTTTGTGGTATAGTTCAGGCAGCTGAGCTTTTCCTACAAGGATACATGAATTCACACTCTTCCCATTTGTAAACCCAAAACTGTTTACAGAGACAAGTTCCAGACGGCTGAACGGAAAAGTAATGACGGTTAAATTTGGAGAGGGAAAGAGCGGGAGGAAAGGTCCCTTTCCGCCCGTAGCACTTCCTTTTGTGTGTGAAACGAATCAGCGATTGAGTCTTGGATGTTGTTTATTTAAGATATGATTTCCTTACCTTGTGCAATTTCCTTCCAGTCCATGCCTCACGTCACCTTAAAGCAAAAAAATAAATTAACATCGAAGAGCGGTACTCAATCCATGGATTAGTGATTGAAGGGATTGGGGACGTCCTTCAAGGTTGGCTGGGTGAGATTTGTATTAGGCCAGCTTGGCTTGTCAGGCCCAACACATGTTACTCAACAGGCATGAGGGATTGAGTTTAGTCAGGAGGCATGAGTATTGTTTAATGGATCTTGACGTCAAAGGTACAATGCAAGCTCCATCTGTTGTCTGAAATAGGTGTAGTGGGCCTGGAAACTCCACCTAGCTCAGTTTCTCTTGTGCTAACTGACATTGGTGGGGAGGTGATAGACAGGGTGTCCATAATGTCTCTTTACAATTTCAAAAATTTATTACAAAGGCAAATGAAAATACAGATAAGTGGAAATTATTACAAAATGAGATGTATATATTTAAGTTTTTTTGCCTCATTTAATACACCTCTATATGGGCACCATTAGTTGCATGAAGCACATCAAGACGGTACTGGATTTCTTGCCATGTTCACTGTAGCATACCCTCATCAATGGTGGCAGTGGCATCAGTGAGCCTCTGCTTTAGATTAGTGATGTCCCGTACCTTTGTTCCATACACAACATACTTACCATAACCCCATAGAAGATTTTGTTTCATTAAACCATGATACACACTGTGCCTTCTCTTGAGGAGTAGCCATTTTGTACGGGGTTCATTTAACAGTACCGCATTCATCAACAGGGTCCCTGAAATACACAAATGCAATGTGATTAAAAACTTTGATAACCACTGAGAACATAGAACAAATCTGATGAAGATATCTCATCAATTGCCTTTGTAATACATTTTTGAAATTGTAAAGAGACTTTATAGACACCCTGTGTAATGTTGTTCTGGGATATTTCTTCAACTGGAGCAAAACAAAATAGCCAGAAAATAGCCATGAAAAACAGGTGCAAGTTGGGCCTCATGGTTGGCTCAAATCGAACATTGGCTTCTGCCGTCACATCCAGTGCCATGTCTGGTCATTGTGACACTTGGTGCAAGAGATTGGCGATTGGACCAGCTACACAAGAGATGCTCTTTCTTTGGATTTCATTCCTCCCCACCATTTCTGCTAAACCCATCTTCCATACTCAAATTAAATTCCTATTCCCTTCCCGCACTGCCATGTCACATGATTCTTTTGGTCTTCCCAGCCAAAGAAAGTGGTACAGACACCGACTGCCAACTTGCTCTGTCGTTTGGTGGTCTTCATCACCTTCAAATATTAAATTCAGAAACAGTTTACTAAACTTGTCATTTTTATTTATTAATGTGAAAAGTCACATTGGATAAGGCAAATTGCTGCTGTGGATTTTGACACACATAAGCGTAATTTGTAGATTGCATGTTTATGTAATAATTGGCATGTAGAAGGCGGAAAGACGCATGATAGAGTGAGCAAGGGTTTTAAAAATCCAGCAACTTAAGACATTACTTTGGATGCTTTTCCCAACATGGATTTTGGTTGGTTCTTGTTTATATGCATTATTTTGCTTTTGGCTAACCTTTTAGTCACTGACTGACATTTTTAATACCGTTTCCTTTCCAAGGCATATTTATGTTTTAGAAATGTCTGCATTTTTTTCCTGCTGGAGCTCACATTTTGTACTGTGTTAGTACCAGCTGACATGGTTGTCAAATGCAGGCAACATTTTAGTCTATAAAATGTGATTCTTACAATTTGACTTCATATATTACAGAAACAAGCAAACTAAAACACTTCACATAACAGCATCACATGGTTTTATAGGTCAGCATTTTTTAACTCTTTGCTTTGACGATTCGGACTTGCAATGTTTTTATACTCAAGACTTTACTCGGACTCGCCTGTGAGTGACTTGATCCCATCCCTGCCAAATGCTCATGGGAAATTGAGTAGCATAAACCAGATGAGGTTTTGAATGTGGTGATTATAAAGCAAGGATTATTCTTGTAGGATAGTGAATGACAGATGAAAGAAATATGTTTTATTAGTACTAGTACTTTGTGTATATATTTCACTTTCCATATAGTTCTGAAACAGAAATCCCTCTTGTAACAGATTTTTTCCCCCAGAAAACTCTTTTGGATATATGAGCCTATGAACAACATATACTTCTAATTACATAATTACATGGAATCTGCCTTTAAGGGGAATTTACAGTGATTCAGAATTAACTACATGACAGACAATGTATGAAGGTACTTTTATAATTATGGTAGCGTATAAAGCATGGATGAAGTGTCTGCGAATTAAATAAATGTAAATATAACATGAAAAGAAACCTTATCTTTATCATAGTTTCGTAGGTAATTGGATCCAATGTTAACTGCTCTTAATCACACACTGTCATGTTTTCGTGTGATATGAGTGTTTTAATGTTTAATATACATGGTACTTTTTGTTTCGTTTAATTTGTGTAGGCTAATTGTCAATGAAGATGGCATTCCCAAAAGGAGACTAGAATTTCTATACGGGCTAATTGTTCAAGGCATTGTATTGTTAGTTGACAGAAAAGGTTTACAATTGTGTTATTTCTGTATTGGCATTTGTTATCAAAGCAACGAAATGGGGCAGATGGTAATGCGTTTAATATATAATTCAGTGAGGGGACATTTTAAGGTTGAAATAAACTACTTTGTGCGTGAACAATTTGAAAAGCAACTAAATAAGGAACGGTATCTTGGGAGGAATGAAAACGTCAATCTGGAAGTCAGGTGTTGAGGGTTTGAAAACATTGCCCTCTGCTGGAAATTGTAGTTTTTGCATTTTTTTCCATTTGTGCTTCTATTTTCCTAGTAAATTAACGAGCACATTCCTTTTGACTTCCGGATTTTCTGCCCAATTTTTTTGTAAAATATAAAATAAATCACATTAAATATTATTACAAGTTGGCATTCCTTATGTATAGGCATATGCTTTAGAAAATCGGTATAAATCACAATTAACCATTTATTTTTCGCAAATGTTTAAACTGATGCCAGATGGGATACTTTAAAGATGTTGGATTTTTGTATAAATTAATCTTCAGAGTGTATTACCTATTATTTTGTTCTATTTTTCTGGTAATTTATTCCCTGTTTGTGTTATGTTAAAATATTTAGGCATATACAACCACTAGTAATTACAAACTTGGTAGCATATATTTCGGGAATATAAAAATGACGGAATCGAAGTTCGAACGTTTCAGTCCAACTAAAAAAAAAACAAGGGTGTCATGGCACTAACATTTCACGGCCTACATAAATCGTGTACAACATACACACTCATACTGCCATTATTTTGTCATTTGACTGAAATTTCAACTGGGTAAACACACATACTGACTGGTCGTATATGCGTCTGTTCAAAGTGATCTTCATTGCACTGCATTTGTATTGTTCTGTTGTTACTTTGTGTTTGTGTGTGCAAATTCTGTATTTTGTAACACTTAATATAGTAAAATGTGTATATTGTAAAATACCAATAAACAGATGCTAAAAAATGTCACGGTTTGTTATGCGAAACCTGACACTGTACGTGACACGGGCCGACATCCAGGTTCAGAATCACACTACATGCCGCACCGTGAATATCTGCGCTACGAGAAGCACGCGCGTAACGCCGACGTCATTAATAATGAAATTTCATTGTGTTAAATTACCGTTTATTTTTTTAACGAACGATTCAAACGAGCCGTGACGCGTTAAATGAAGCTCCGCGCGTGCGACGAAAGTGCTGATCCCAAACCGGCGAGATTTTCCCGTCACGGTTCTGATGACGTGCGGTCGTGTGGACAACAAACAGTAGTTTTGAGTAAGGCGGCGAAAGAGAGAAATCCAGGTTTTGTGCGCCTTACAGCTATCCTTCGCGGTGCGGACTGTAATATGCGACGAATTTCGTTTATATCCAGTTACGTTTAAAAATAAATCTGTTTTAATTGGGGGCAGCCATTTACGTCTGAGTGTTTAAAGCCGTTTGTAAGGAATGCTCTTGTCAGCCTCTAGCTTTTAGCAGGATAGGAAACGATGCCGTGATGCCAATGACGCCTGCGTTTTTCCCTGCCTAGCCGAAAGATGCGATGCGACGCATTTTAACGGATCGCCGGAGAAGCGGGGGGCACGTATACCTTTCGAATCGCCTCTTGCTCTGTAGACAGAATGTGGGTACCGACCAAAAGAGCCCGTTTAGCCCGTAAAACGAGGATGAATGGCCTAACTGGGTAGGTGTCATGTAAGCGGCGGTTCGTGGGACCCATTTTCATCACACATTTTGCGGAGAAGGACACGAGTTAGAAACAGATTTCGCTCATTTAAGTTAATATAAGAGGAAGATGAGGAGAAGCAGAGTATGAAGAGCCGGGCGCCGACTTTTTTAGGAGGACCCTGAGGGAAACGAATTACCTGCCAGGCGACAGGCTGCCTCGCTAATAGCTTCGAGAGAGAAAGCACATACAAAAAAAACAACATGATACCTGCCTGAGGCCGTTCCTCTGCACATCGACTGTGATTAATTGTTCAGTATAGTTTTATTTTAACCGATTGGCCACACGGGTAAATCAAATCCGTTTATTAACATTAACAATAATTACTTGGCCGGTCGGGTTGAACGTTTGCTCGGACAGCCTCGCCTTTCGCCGACTTGCAGGCGAATCGCGATTTGACGGGAAATATTTGCCGGCATTTCGGTCTCCCTCTCATGTATATTGGCATTTATATGCTTAAAGATATTTTGCAAGCCATGGTTGGCGTAGTAACGACCGCCAGTGAGGTCTGTCTTCGGTTATAGAGAGTCATATAAATGTGAAACTGGCCTGGCGATTGCTATGTAAATTTGCAACGGTACCCCTGAAGGCTAGTGTTTACAAAAGTTTCCAGCGAGTCGTTGATATCAGCATACTGGCAAAGCACTTAAATAGTTTTAAATGCATCCGCGTGTAAACGGGGTTTATTATATCTGGATTTGCAGCCACATTTATCGGGACATCCATTGAAAGAAAGGGTAAAACCACATCAACTTTCCCCAGATATTGACAGTTAGATTAATCAGTTTGAATAGGAATATATATAGTAACTACCCAAGTGGAAGACAAGGCAGAAACACCCTTGTCTGCTCTTCTTGAGCTAGAAATGATGAACAGCCAAGATGTCCTAGATTTTTGCAGTGCCAAATCAAATAACATAAACGCAGATGCCACAAACTGCATGGAAGACATTATAACCTGGAAGGACATTCAAGTCATGGAAGAAGAAGTGTCAAAACAAGGGATCGGGACCGCGGCTGTGGACAACGCTGGGCCATGTGGGTTGAATGACGGTCACCTTGGTTGTGAGAAAGACCAAAGGACAGAAGAGGTAAATGGGAATGGGAAAAGTCCCATTCCTAGTGTGTCTTACGTCTCCTGCTTGGATATCTCCTCTGATCTATGCCAAGAAGCAAGCAGATGTGATTCTATAGTAGCTGATCCAAATGCTGATTTTGGAGATATGGACATTGGTGTGGATTTAACTCTTAATGAAAGTGGCGTGCTGGAGCCAGAGTCTCCATCCAAGGAAGTTGAGCTGGTGGTTCAGGAAAGTATCCAGGATATATCCGTTCTAGCTGCTAAGCCTGTGGATATGTGCACTGCTGCGAAAGAACCCAGGAGGGCCCTGGATAAAGAGGGAGGCCATTTGCCTTCTGAACCCCTTGCAGTAGAGACAAGCCTTGCACTCTCAATGGTAGAAGACAATGAGAGACGCAAGCATAGGGGCAAAAGGGTGACTTTCCCTTCAGATGAAGACATCGTTTCTGGAGCTGTGGAGCCAAAAGACCCTTGGAGACATGGTAAGGATTCCACTAATCCCAATCTTTTATTACAGGGTCTGTTTGGGTTGGACTGATGTTTGTTGCAGTAGGTTTTGTAGATGAGGATTACATAACTCCACTATTGAAGGCCTGTGGTCCCGCAGATTCTCTCACTGCCCTGATTTCACTCGCACCTGATTTTTTTTTTTTTGTGTGTGTTTCCTTGTCTTGTGAAATTGACAGAAAAAAACAAAGTTAATACCTGTGGTGTTTCACCACCCATATGTGAGAAAAGGAAATGCGTGCTGGTGAAAGTAAAATCTGCTGACCACAGACTGTTAAAGGACAGGGGTTCTATGTATTTAAAGAAGAAAAACCTACTCAGATTGCTCATTATGCTGACACCGGTCGTCCATACAATGTTTATATTTACCAGCCACCAAACCTGCAGCTCAAGGTCTTCCTGGAAAATGGATCTGTCTTCCTGGAACAGCTTTAACCTGTCAGTTTCTACCTACCTCATTATTGACTGTTTAGGCTGTTAAAGTTTTGACACTCTGAGCATTAGGTGTCCCTATATTTTTGGTGCTTATCATGCTTGTGGTGGCTGTCGTATAAAAATAAATACAGCTAAACTTCTGAAATGAGGCAGAATTTTTTAAATCATCATATTTATGTTCTGTAATGTATGCAGTAGTTATTTTAGCACAGTTTTCACAGCTCAGATGCTTCTGACATTTTAGAGTGCAAAGCATGTAACAGCTTTGAGATTTTGCTTGGATTTACTCAGGAACGCTGTGACCCTGGTTACTTAAGTGAATATCGAAACTCAATGAATACATAACATCCTGACAGTTGCCAAGAATATTTGCCAAGAAAAGGCTTTTATTTAACATTTTTTTTGAGTGAAGATGGGAAATTCAAAAGGATGAAAGGAACAGACTGCAATGTGTATTAAAATTGAAGTATGTTGTTAATAGTGTAATATACAGAAACTGCACCAAATACCTTTCACCTGGGCTCTCACAATTAATGTAGATTTGTCTCGATTCTGATTGTGCTTTTAAGATCCAACTAGAAATATCTGATCTGTCCATCTTCCAACAAGTTATCCTTTACAAGATCATGGAGAGGCCTGGATCTCCTACAACATAGGCATCAGCGTAATGGTACGCCCTAGATAGGGTGTGAGTCCATAGTGCACACACTATGGGCAATCTAGAGACACCAGTTAGCCTACTTGCAGGTCTTTGGACTGCGAGAGGAAAGTGACATTTTTGGTGAATACCCACATTATTTTAGGGGAAGATGTAAACTCCACATGAACATATACACACACATACAGCATGGAGGCAGGACTAGAACTTCCCTGGAAGTATGAGGCAACAGTAATCCGAAGCAGAGTTGCCATTGATAATGTAGTCAAGTTTGTCCCGGGGAGTTTGTTTACAAAAACATATTCACTTATTTTTCCAGTTTAATCTTATCATTGTAGTACTTTAAATACCATGGCTGACGGACTTTCACTGGATTAGCACAGTACCTAAGGTAAGGTGTACAGTCCATATATTTATAATATTTGTCAATATTATGGATAAGTCTATAGTAATAGTAAATGCCCTGGAATGGCTAGAAAGGCATTAAAACCCATTCTACATTGTAACTTGCTAGGACTGCAGCTTCAGAGGGGATAGGCACAACTGTTGCAGACAAAACTGAAAATGCAATGTAGTGCAAGAGGTCATGCTTATTCCTTTTAGGCCATTAAGGTGTTTATTTATAGTAATATCTATTATTAACTTAGATGTCATTGCCTGCCCATTTATTAGTTCAGCTTATCTCATCCACCTTTAGTCAGCTTCTGTGTCTTATGGTTTTGTCAGCTCTCTGCCCTATTTAGATGGATGGTGTTTGGATGGTGTGAAGTTCTGAGAATATCAAGAGTATTCTCATGCAGGAACTGCCCATGAGCAAAAGTTTTGTGCAAACCGACCATGTGATGTGTAGCTTTTAACAGGTATGGCTGCATGTAACACACAGATGAATGCATGAGATTCCACCAAGTAGGTCCAGTTTTTGTGAGTGCCATTCTCTCTTACTGTTTGCGTTTGTCTAGTCTGTGCTTAAAAGCCCTTTTGCTGTCTGCCAGCTCCCTCACCTTCCTTTCCGCTTGCTTATGTTGCCGCTGGTCACATGACCTCATACAGGGCAAGCACCCTCTTTGGGCATGGTCAGTGTGCTGGTGAAGGAATATGAGTGCCCGGTTCACCAGCCACAGTTTTCCAGGGCTGCCTTGCTACCATGGCTTGGTCTGTTGCTATGGCATTCACAGTGGATTTTGGGGGCTGGGGACGGATATTAGTCATGCTGTTTTGTGTCGTTGATGCTTTTGCTCTGTCAGACCTTTCTATTTTTGAATTTGTCCAGGCTGTTTTTAGTGATAATGAAGTCCCAAGCGTGTTTGGGGCTGCCAAAATTCAGAGTACGCTCCTTAGTGTGTATTTTTTTTCCTCCCCCTTCACAAGGTATTACATGTGATGTAAGTGCAAGGTTAGTCTCTCAAAGTGCTCTGCTTCATTCCCCCCCCTTCCCATTTAACATCAAAATCTTTTTTCTTTGTGGTGGGTAACAGCAATTCCCCATGGAGGGCTCTGGTCCTTGCTACTGAATCTGGCCATATCTTGCCAGGAAAGCGGCTCTGAGACGACGCATGAGTTGGTGAGGAGTTGGTGAAGGAGTGTTTCTCACACTAGACTGCTTTTGCGCTGCATGCAGTCCTCCTGAGTCTTTTATCGCCATTATTTCCTGAGTGACTTGACGTCCCAGACCCCACCCCCTTAGTCCTTTACCCTTTTCTGTGATTAGGAGGACGATGTGCTGACTAAGTGCCTGCACGCCATGCTGGATGTCAAAAGGCTGGGTCTAGCATGGCTGAGCGCAAATGCCTTTATGCCATTGCTGGCCTGCCCTGCTGTGAGCATTGGGCTGTTGTGATTGCGCATCTCACTCCCTTTTTGGGAGTGTCTCCCCCCGGGGGCAGTCCTGGCTCGTGCTTCTTGTAGCATTCTTGCACTTGTAATTGTCCTGGCTTTATTATGGGAGCCAGTCCGGTCATGTTCTCCCAACCGCTGCTGACATGGCGCGATTCCCTTCGTCATGGAGTGACGCAAGCATGTCTAGGATAATCCCTGTCACACCTTGTAAAACAGCCCCCCGTTAATCTAGAGGTTTAACATTTGTGAGCTGATGTAGGTGGGTTAGGAGATGTTTTAATCTGATATCATGTTCAGTGACCTTTTCTAAGCCTTTGGCCATATATTCTGAGAATACTTCATTTTTGTGGCATGTGCACATGCTTTTAAAATGTTTTAAATATTTTTGTGATCGATAATTGTGCTTTGACAAATAATTACGGATATTCATTTTTGTTTCTAAGCACTCGTAGCTTTTATAAAGGATTAGATTTATATGGTTTGTGAGATTCTTGTCCCTTCAAAGGCACAATGTAATGCTTCCTGTAACAAGTACTGTCCGTCATCATCTGAGGTTGGGAAACTGTTTAAAAACTTCTTGGTGGAATGTATGGCAGTCTCTGCTAGTCGTATAAGAAGGCTCAACCAGTAACCTTCATGGCAAGACCTGGTGATTTGTCATTAGCATGTAAAAATTGCTTTGGTTTCTTGACTGCATAACCTGGATGAACTTGCATAAACCTGTGTAAATCTGACACCTGCACAGTCTAGTAAGAAAATGTTTCTTTCTGATATTAAACCTGAAAAATAGTGTTGAATTTTCTCCACCCTACTTAAGATTAAATTCATCTTAAACCTAAAGTGTGGGGACATGTTTTTGCATAAAGGTTTTGTTATATTTCCAAACAATACATGGTCTGTGTGTCATTAACTTTGGTAATACAATAAAGTACCAACATACAGGCAACTGTAAGCTGTTAGAAATGTAAGCCAATATTAAATTTACAAAATCATTTGGAGCATTTTTTTTATGAGATATGGGGTAATTAAACAGCTTATTACCTATAACAAGTCTGATCATCTATCTATTATTTAGAGGTCTTTTTCCTTTAAATAAATGATATATATTGATGCTCTTCACTATACCATGTACTCCTACAGCATTGCTAAGAAGTTTGTATAAATAATACTTACTACATGCTTATGTCCCTAGGGGTTATTTAATGGGTGGCTGTTTATGTTATTCATTTACCATCTGAGTTCACAGGTTAAGGTCTATAGACAATACTTCCTTGAACAGTAATATTTTCTGCTTTCTTAGTGATGGCTTTTGTCTTGCTGGGGTACTTTGGTTGTTTTTGACTGGTGAACCATGGACTACAGATGCATTAAAAATTAAGCCTTAATAAATAACAATATAATTATAAGTTTGTGTATAACTGTAATAGCAGACATTCATCACAGTAATTCTCCTGCTGCCCTCTTGGTTGTCAAGCCTCCTACAGGCATGGACATGCAGTGTTTCAAGTTGCAGTATTTTTAGCTTTTATTTATAGCTTTTTATTGCTATGTTAACTCTCTGTTGTATAAACATTTTCAGTAGGGTAATTATATCGTATTAAGTTTCACAGATTGGTAGTTGTACATTTATTTACTTAATATTTATATGCACTGTGATATTGAAGTCGCTAACTACTGCTATTTGATTGATTGATTGATAGATAAACAAAGGGTTTTTTTTTTGAGCCACCTGTTTTCTCTTTAGTACTCTTTTGCCTTTTACCAGTATTTAAACAAAAAACGTGAAGTATCTGACAAGTCTTATTACTTGCAGTGTGGATATTTTCTGATTATCAGACTTGGTAATCCAAAGTACATTGTGTAAGCTTCTGCAGTGTCTGATAGCTACAATTCAAACAAGTAGTGCAGCACGTAGTCTCTGAACATGCTGAAGGCCCAGAAGCACAGATATGTACATTTCTCTTGATATTTGGCAACTGCTAAAATGCTTTGGCTTGTTAATTTATACATTTTAAGTTACCTGTGGTTTGCCTTTTGCTTTATACAAGTGCTGTTTAACCTCGAACTGCACCCTAATGATACAAAGTCATCAGTTCACTAATAATTTACTGTTCTGCTTAGTGTGTCTTGTAAACTGCACTTTTTAAAATGAACTGTCTAAATGCGAATGGTAGGTTACTGGGTATAATTTGTTAGTGAGTATGTTTCAGGCTGCTACCATTAGGAATTAGGTTATTTTCTTTCTTTCACTGGGGCTATATTAATGAGTGCATTTTTCTCTTCTCCCCCCCCATTTGTGATTAAAGTGTTCCTAAGCTTAGTGAGTGCGGGGGCTTATCCTGCATAAGCCCTTGTCTCTACATGATCATTAAATCCCTGGAAGTGTTTTTTCTGTAACCGGTTCATGTTTGAAGTAGTGGACTGTTTCTGTGATCAGCAGGCAATTAGAGCCACAACCTCCAGGAGTCTTTTTCCTGCACACAGAGTTAAACATTGACCAGAGAGCTGGTCATAGATTAATCTAAAGGGTTTATAATCGCACTCAGCAGGGTAGAGGACAGTGTTACAATGATAGGCGTGCTGGTGAACCAGAGAGCAGGCATGCATTTTAGGTAAACGGGCCCACTGTGTGCAACAACAGATCTACGGATTTTTTTTTCTGTTGACCCTAGGCTTTTTCTGTCATGGTTACTCCTACAGGTTCCATATATAAAAATAACCTGCCACCCATTTTTGTGCCAGTAATTTCCATCTGTCTGGTGAGGTCAAGTGATGTCACAAACGCAAGTGGGTGTGGGACACACATGCACAAATTGTTCAGTTTAACACGCCTGACTTATTTAATGCTTCCAGACCTTAATGTCTCTGGATCAAAAAGCCAACCTTCTCACAAAATAGAGAAATACTTTGTAGTGTATTCAGTTGCCTGCATGTGTGCAAACTAATGGTAAGAACACCTGTCAACATGGGCACATCTTTTGTGTAGTTCTTGGACTGTGTTGTGTCCTTGTTCCAGACCTGGAACATCCAAGTTGTATGTCACATGTTGTGTTAATTCCCCACCACTGGTGACGTGGAGATTCCAGGCACCCCCAGGCATTTTGGACAGTGCTGCCTCCTGTAGTGTTGCTGTGTGAAAGCAGTCAGGCTATTTCAGACCCTGTGGCTCAGTTGTTAATTATCAGGCCACTTTCCTGGGATCAGGCCCTGCAGCTTGCAGATCCCATTTGACCTCTTTTTTTTTTTTTTTTCTGGGTGTGGGGGGGTGGGGGGGGG